>MU225706.1:1085248-1110763 GCA_018584345.1 Thuja plicata
CGCCGTAAAAAAGAAAGTCGTCGGAAAAATTTGAAAATACTGTCAAAAAAGATTTTTCGGCCATTAACGTCACAGGTGACGTCAGCCCTGCATAGGAGGTGGCGGGCCGGTGGCAGCTGGGCGGCGACACCGGAGGAGGTTGTGGCCGGGTGGGGAGCACATGGCGGGCGGGCCGAGCGGCCGGGTGGCGGCGGCGGGCCTGGGTGGCGGCGCGCTGGCCAGCGGCTGCACGCGAGCAGCGCAGGGGTGGGGTGTGGTGGCAACGCCTATTTTTGCATTAAAAAATGCTTTTTTAATTTTTTTTTAAGTTTTGCCTCGATTTTTGAGCCTGTACAGCCCTAATAGGCCAAAAAAAATTTCCTGTGGTCATAGCAGCCAAAATAGTCAAACTTTATATGTATTTTGACTCTCCTGGGCCTTCTGAATGCAATGGCAAAGTCTATTTTTGCTCAAACAACTCCAGAAAATAGTGCTTCCTTCAAAGTGACAGAAAAAACCCAAGAGAAGCTGTGGCTATTGTCTTCAAATCATGGCTTCAAAAACCTTCAACCTAGGCAGCGACAGGGTGGCTCTGATACCATGTAGAAGTTGAGAAATCCAACTTCATAGCTCGCCAAGAACACCTGCATGCAAATACCTGAAGCTAAATAGAAACCTGTGAGAAAGAGGCAAGGGTTTGGAAAATCTCAATGGAGTGAGAGAAAAATATTATTTCCCAAAAAAGTAAATACAATAATTACAAAAGTGGCATATAAGGTGAGAAACCCTAAAACCGGAGAAAGCTAGGTTTGTGCATTTAATAATTAATAAAACATATTAATTATTATGCACCTACAAATGACAAGCTTAAGTGAATAGAATAATAGTTAGCTTTAATAATTAAACCGAAGTGATTTAATTATAAAGGAAAATGCACTACTACTCTAACAATTTGTCTCATAGTTTTGGATATCATCCTCAAATGGATGGTAAGACAAAGGTAATAAACAAGGTTCTTGAAAACTTTCTAAGATGTTTTACTAAAGAATATGGGCAAGGATGGGAACAAGTCATCCCATAGGTAGAATTTGCCTATACAATGATAGCACAAATAGGACTACTGGTAAGAGTCCATTTGATATTGTATATGGAATACATCCAAGGGGTTTTTTTGAGCTCAAAGAATTAAAATGATATGAGGGAATCACTGGACATGTAGATGACTTTGCACAGTCAATGAGAGAAGTCCATGAGCAAGTGAAGAAGACTTTAATGGAGGCCAATCATAAATTGAAGGCTAAAAAAGATGAAGGGAGAAGAGACATACAATTTTAGGTAGGAGACTTGGTGATGGTATATTTGAACAAGGCTAGGATACAGAAGGGAATACCAAGAAAACTACAAATGAAGAGGATTGGACCTTGTAAGGTGTTGGCTAAATATGGTCCCAATTCCTACAAGGTAGATTTACCAAAAGATATGTCCATTTATCCCATTTTCAATTTTAAGGAATTGATTCAATAAAAGAGTCTAGATATAGATGATTGAGAGTAAATTAAAGAGGTGACTAAAGATGTGGAAGAACTTATAGTACCTATTCAAGCCAAGCCACAAGTGGAGAAGATTCTGGATTCAAGAGTGAAGAACAAGACAAGGTACAAAGTCTACATGGAACACTAGGTGAAATTGGAACACCAACCTGAGTCAGAGGCTACATGGATAGTTGAAGTTGTATTCAAGAAGAATGGCATAAGCATGGAGTTTATCACACCTAAGATACCTTGATTTTCATGCTGCAGGGGGAGGATGGTGCAGGAGCACCTTAAGGTCTTATGAAGATCTTCAAAGTATTTTGGCTTGTAGTTTGGTTTAGCCAACCACCAAAGTAATAAGGACTAAATATAAAGTTGTAAGGTTGTTTTGGTGCATGTCTATAGGTAAGAATGTTTAGATTCTAGTGTTTGGTGTGATCAATTAAGATCTAAGAGCTTAAGTCCTAGAAAATTAAGAAATGGGTCAAAGTTTGACCAAGACTCCAAAATGGAGTGACACTTGTGATTTTAATATTTTTAGGTTTTTTAAGGGCTTATGTAATGGTTTGTAGTCAAATTGAACCATTGGGGATATTCGTTTGTCTAAAGAGAAAAATATGTCAAAGTTGCTCATGACAACTTTGAAGCTTTGCAAAGTTGTCATGACAACATTTTCTAAAAACTAGGAAATGGCTTTAATGGTGCCCAAATCCCAACCTTAGGGTCTAAAAACAAAGAGATAACCTATATAAGGTAAAAAAACCCTAATCTAAGGGTTTTTTATGTGAGTGTACAGATTGAGCATTGGAAAGCAAGAATTTGACTATGTTTTTATAACAGAGCCTTGATCCAGTTAGTTAATGGATTGAAAGGATAGAATTAATGCATTGAGACCTTATTTGGTGTTATTTAGATACTATCTATGGCATTGATTTGGTTTTTTAGTGTTTCTGGTTAGCATTTTTTTAATTTTTTTAAGTTTTTCCAGTTCACTGTCTGGTTCTGGACTAGTCTTTGTAAATATGAGTCCCACTTAAATTCCCATGTTTAGAAAACTATGGCCACTTGTAATAAATTAGGGGACCTTTTAGATAGTGTAAATATGGCCTGTGGAGTCAGTTTATGAAGGAGATTTAATTTTTCCAACAAGCCCTAGGCGAGTGTAGTGGCATTTTGGTTAGGAGCTTGTGAAGAACAGTAGCATGGAAAGATGCTAGATGCATTGGTTTGTGCCAATAAATGGTAGGAGAACGTAGTGATATGTGTCCTCGATAAATGAATGCAAGGGGAAGAGTGGTGGAATTTTTGAGAGCACCCATTGAAGAAAAATAACCCAGACTGGTGAACATGCTCCTAAAACCCTTAAAAATAGGGGTTTGGTGAAAGTCCTATGTACGAACAGGGTGGGGGTCTAAAACATAGAGAATCCTAGAGCCTATGTTGGACTTATGAAGAATCCATTGTTGGTTCAGAGGATTGTTAAAGATAATTTTTAAGAAATCTGAGATTTTTGTGTTTAGGAGGGATAATAGGCCTAAAAGGCCTACAAGGCCTAAATTCAAGAAAAGAAGAACTCGATGGGAAATTGAATGAAAGAATCCATTAAAGTGGTTCAAAAATAGTTGAAGGAGACCTAGGAGTAGTCAGGATACCTATTCCTATTGCCAAGGTCAATTTGGGTTCAAGTTGTCTAAGATAAGCTAATGGGTGCATAGTTGAATGGAGTTTGAAGTTGGTGGGGAGCTTTAAGAGGAGAAGGGGACCATAGGAGAGTCCTCTGGTTAGGGTAGTGATAGAAACACTAGAAAGACCAAAGAAAGGGTCTTGGAAAGAGCAAGGAAGCTCTTAGAAGTTAGAGCTCCCCATCAAGAACCATGTCTACAACTATGATCATAAATTGGAAGAAGGTAGACGAATCTAAGGAGAAGGATGTAGCCCTACTTTATATAGGAATTTTATTGAATCTCTCATGTATCTAGTCAACACCAGGAAAAATATATCCTTTGTAGTAAACTCTCCTAATCTATTCATGGTTTAGCCAAAGGTAGTGCATTAGACAATGAAAAATTATGTGTTACAATAATTTCATGGTACAATCAAGTATGGGATCATTTTTTCTTGAGGTGATGGTATCAAGTTGATAGGCTATATTGATGCAACTGGGAAAGAAATACAACAAATAGGAAAATCACTTCAGGGTGTCACTTTAGTCTGGGATCAAGACTTGTCTCTTGGTATAGTAGGAAATAGAAGTTTGTGGAGCTCTCAGTTGTGAAAATGAAGAATACCTAGAAGATAGCATGGTGACATGTGAGGAAATATGGATTTGCAAGTTGTTGGTAGCCTTGTTTGGTTAGAGGGTTGAGACTATGGTGATACACTGTGATAAGAAGACTTGCATCAAATTTTCTGAGAATCTGGTGTTTTACAATATGTCTAAGAATATAGACATTAGGTATCATTTCATTAGAGATTTTGTACAATCGGGGATTATTAAGCTATAGTATGTACCTATAGATCAACATGTAGCAGGAATTTTCAAAAAGGTATTGGGGAAGGTGAAATTCATCTTCTTCAAAGATAAATTGGGTGTCATGCAAAACACCCTCCTCGCTAAGAGGGAGTGTTAGTTTGGGTAGCTCTGACATCTGTCATCTCCATTCCCAAGAATTAGTATTTAAATTTTTTTGGAGATGTTTGTTAGATTACAAACAATAATTTAATTAATTAATTGTTTCTTTTAGAGATATCTAGCAACCAATTTGTTAAGGTTTGTTAGATTCTAATTAATCTTAGCCATTGATTGAAATTTAATCATGGTCATTTGTTTTTCAATGAGACTAGTATAAAAGGGGATCAATAGGAATTTGGAGAACACAAACTTCAGAAGCATTTGTAGTGATAGAAAATAAATTTTTAGTGTAATAAAATAGTTTTGTAGTGATAGAAAGGCCGTGCTAATAGCGTTAGACACAGAAGTAGTGAATTTTAGCAAGAGAAATTGGGAGAAGAATTTCTAGAGGATAATATTTCCAGAGCTCTACCAGTAAGAGGCAAGCAATTTATGTATCTCTTGTTTTGCTAAAGTTTAATAAAATTCTAATTATATAGTACTATTTTTCCCTTCATTGTTTTTTCTAGGGACAAGTTATCCAAATATAGCATGTGACCATTGTGTTACATTTTTCTCATCTATATTCCAACAATTTATTTGTCAAGTTACAGTTGTGATATTTTTCAATATCTACTGTGAATTAATTTTTGATAGTCAAATAATCTATATAAGATAGGAAATTAAAAATGAATAGCTGAAATAGATTTTTCACACATGGTGGTCTGAATTTGAAGTTGACTCTAGATAAAGGCATGGAGGTATTTACCAAGCTGTAGATAAACATAGATGAGTGGTCAAATTAGAAATAGGTTGCATAAATATCATAGCACTTAATAATCTTGGTATTGTAACTAAAAACATGTGCATAATATAGTTATAGAGAAATATTAGATGTCAAGAGAATTGTTGACTTGGGTTTAACAAGAGTGCACATGGAGACACATAAAAGGTTGTCATAACTATGTTGAGAGTGCAACATGAATACCTACAACTTGTAACAAAATAGGATTGACTATGCATTAAAAAGTATTGTCTGTATCCATATGGGTAAGCCTATCTTATTCTCTCTCTCATATATTTTCAATACTGAAAATTATTTTAGCAAGATCACACAGAACTGCTGGAAGTATTGATGACTCAAAGGAATAAAAACCATATGTTTGTAGTTGTTTCCATTCCTGATATCTTTCACCCTCACGATTTATTACATACATAGGCAGAATGCAAGGACAAGTAAATAAAATTTTACTAGAAGGCCACATGAAGAAGAATTGATTAATAGTTTCCTTTATAGATGCAACTAAAAATTAACCAATACATTAACATGCTAGTCTAATGAAATGAGGCTGAGATAGTCTTTTTAGAGGCGTGTTTGTGATGGCGGATTTGGAGCATCATTAATGGGATTTTTTAGTATGTGAGGGCCTATACTAGTGCATAAAACTAGTTTTACAAAATAATGAATAGATTATAAGGAGTTATGTGCATGCAATAAGAATATGTAGGGTAAGAGAATATTGAATTTTACAATAGATGTATATTTTTTCATATGACTACAATTTCTTGAAACATTACAGTTAGAGTCATGATGATATTTATACATAGAATCACATTATGGAAGATGTATAACCAAGTAGAATTAGAAATTTTGCTAATTTTATTTATTACGATAGCTATACATCTTTACGGCCATTTATTTTACACTTGATAGAGATTTCAAGACTAATTCATCGTGCAACATCTAATGGCTAAAATATAAAAGTGATGACATGTAACTGATTGAATGTTTGAAGATGTTAAGTTGATCACCAAAATGTAGAAAGATAATGCAAGACATTAAATTAGTTAATGGATTGTATTGTCATTGATGTTAACTTGATATAATCTAACTAGTTATAATAAAAGTGTCAAAGACTTCAGAGAATCAGAGAGAGAAAGATTATGCTTTCAGTAATGTATAAAAGACAAGAATTCACTAAGTGATTTCAAACACCAACGACCAAAATTACAGTGTTAACTAACGAGCAGAACTTTGTAGTGAATCCCAAAGAATAAACAACCCCAATGGACAGAAAACCATGATTGAGAAGCCCAAGGAGAACTGAAGTGTTGAACGAAGCTATCAAAGAGCTAAAACACCGAGGTTAACTGGAGTTCATAAATGAAAAAATACTTAGCTAGTAGAGCTAAAACTAGACTTAACTGGTTGTTATCATTGTTTTCATCGACAAGATAAAGCTAGAGATAAGTAAAGGATTAAATTTGTTTTATCTAGTTGGAAAGAAGATTTATACGAGATAAAACAAGATTTTTTCTTGAAATCAATATTGGCTAAGATTGCGGATCATGCCAAGAACAAGAAAATCAAGAGAGAAACAGTGATATCATGTCTATAAAGAGACAAATTAATTCATTATGAATTAAGGGGAGTGAATGGAAAAGAGGATGCTAAAGAGAAACCGATGAAGAACAACTTCATATAGTCCTGATCAATCAAGCTAAAGAAAGAGCTAAAGATTTCTGCAGACACCGAGCAACAAAGTATAGCATCACCAAGCAGAAACAAACATGGAGAAAAGGTATTGAAAAGATATATTTATCAGATTGGTTTAATGAGCTTATATTAGATCTGAAACTTGCAAGTATAAGTTGTATATGTGAATAGATCATTTACTATTTCAGTTTAACCATTAATTCAGAAAGTCTCTTAACCGAGTAGGATTTAAAGTTCCTTTCTATATTGAGATACATCGCAAGGAGTATAAAAAATTTTGATCATGAAGATAGCATGAGATGCCAGATACCATTTGAAAAACTAGGGTTTGGTCATAGAAGGTGGCATAGAGATGCCCGATATCAAGTGAGAAACTAATCTTTTAAATCCTGTAACAAGGTCACACCTAACAGTGTGTTTGTAACCTTTAACAAGGTTCGCTATTCATCGAGCTCACTTCGGAAGAATGAAAATTTTGGGTTACCGGTCCCAAGTGGTTTTTCCCTTAACAAGGTTTCAATGTTAAAAATCCATGTGTAAATGTGTTTATGAGTCATTACTTTAGTGTTTTGCATTACACATAACTAATCTGGATTGATCGGTATATACTAAGCAATTTACTATTTTTCGGTAAATGAAAGACTGCTATTCGATAAACATAAAGAATAAGGTTTAGAAGATAACTTTGAGGAGTAGTTATTTAATATGATTACTTGAAGGCATACATATTGTAGGACTAAAGATAACTAGAGGCTTAATATTGTTGTACTAAGTTTTTTGGGTTGATTAATTGGAATATTTTTTAGGCCACCGATTCACCCCCCTCTTAGTTATTACTAACAATTGGTATCAGAGCTTGTGTACTTAGAAAAGGAGTATAACAACTCAAGAAAAATATCACAAGATGAACAAACGAGATGTGTCCAAGTTGAATAAAGACAACTTTACATCATGGAAAAGAAGAATAAGACTCCACCTATCAGGTATTGGTAATGATGTTACTCAACACCTTGATACTAAATATGTGTTGCCTACAGGACCTCACACTCTTGAGAAATTAAGAGAAAAGCATGAGAATAATTGCATGAAGATAGAATTTGCCTCATCACTCTCTGATGCTGAGTTTGAAGATGTCAAAACCTGCACCTCTACAAAGAAAATGTGGGAAAAGTTGAAGTTGGTACATGGAGGAGATGCTAATGTACTAAGAGCCAAGGTTGAAAGCCTAAGAGGGAGGTTTGATGACCTAAGGATGAGAGAAGGAGAAAATATCACTCAGTATAGCTATAGAATCAAAGAGGTAGTCAACGGTATCCAAGGAGTTGGAGGTGTACTTGTAGAGGAGACAGTGGTAAGTAAAATCTTAAGAACCTTACTACATGTATATGCTATTAGAGTTTATTCTATTCAAGAAATGAGAGCAGTTGCAAACAATATAGTTACTCTAGATAGTCTGATTGATAGACTGATTTCATTTGAGATGAATAACTTTGATAATAGTGTCTTACCATCTATAGAATCTACATTCAAATCTTCTTTGAAAATAAGTAAGTCAAGTCATAGACACACTATGAGGAATGATAGTGAAAGTGATAATGAGGATCAAGAACTTGATGAGATTGAAGCAGCAATGGCAAGAGCATTGCAGAGAGGCAAAGGTAGATACAAAGGTAAATTGCCACTTGTATGTTTTAATTGTAAAGAGGTTGGACACTTTGTTGCAAGATGTCCTAACAAAAGAAAATATGACAGAAGTAATGAAAAAACATATAAAAAGAAGTTTGACTAAGGTGATAACAGAGATTACCGAAGCAACTGACAAACTGAAAGAAGAGATACCCGAGACTACAAGGACAAAGGAAAGAAATCTTGTTACCTAGATGAGAACAGAACTGATGATACTGACACCGAATCTGAAGAAGACATTGAGATGGTATTTGTAGCCATGAAGGATGATTCAGACAAAGAAGAAGAAAGGTATGTAGAAACTAGACTCATATCTAAGGTTAGTAAGAATGATGTCTAGATCATAGATAGTGGCTGCACTCACCACATGACCGGTGATAAGAAATTTTTTGAAAATTTTGAATACTATTATGGTGGTTCAGTAAGAATGGGTAATGACACACCTTGTCCAGTTGAAGGTAAAGGAACCATAATGTTAAATAACCTGATCAAATGTGAAAATGCTTACTGGGTAAAAAGACTGAATTATAATCTACTAAGTGATTCAAAGCTGAATAATATAGGTCACCGAGTAGCAATTGAGAATAAGAAGGAAAAGATCTTCAATGAATCGGGAAGGTTGATCAGAACTGGTGAGCAGACAAAATGTAACATTTTCTATCTTGATGACATTAACACCACTTGTTTAATGGATTGAAATGAAGACATATGGTTGTGGCACAAAAGATTGTGTCATGTAAATTTTGACACCATGATAAAGATAAGTAATAAAAGGAATGTCAGAGGCTTACCGAACATAACAAAGCCTGACCATATCATGTGCAAGAACTGTGAAAAAGGTAAGATGACAAAGTCTAGTTTCAAGAGTAAAACCCATACATCTAAAGCAATTCTAGAAATAGTTTACTAATCTATGTGGACCCATGAGGACAAAGAGTTACTGTGGAGATAGGTATTTCATTCTCTTTGTTGATGATTATTCTAGAATGATGACAGTTATGTTCATAAAAGATAATTCAGAAGAATTCAAGATGTTTAAATGGTATAAGGCTATGGTAGAAAAACAAAGTGATAAGAAATTGAAATGTTTAAGGTCAGATAGAGGAGGGGAATTTATTTCATATGAATTCACTAATTTATGTAATGAGCATGGAATTAAAAGACAAGTCTCTGCAACAAGAACACCACAAAAAAATGGAATTGATGTGAGGAGAAACTGATAAATTGTTGACTATGCAAGAACATTGATGATTGAGAAAAGCATCACTCAAACTTTCTGGAGGGAAGTTTTCAGTACTTTTGTCTACACTTTGAACATAGTACAATTGAAGGACACAAAGAAGACACCCTATGAGCTTTGGTATAGTTACACACCCAATGTAAGTTACTTCAAAATCTTTGGTAGTCAATGTTATATTTTGAAGGATGATAGAAAAGGAAATCTTGAATCCAAAAGTGATGAAGGTATCTTTCTAGGTTACACCAAAAGCAAGGCTTATAAGTCTCTTAACAAGCCATCTATCAAGATCATTGAAAGTGCAAATATAAAGATAGATGAATTTGTAGAAAAGAATGACAAGGAAAGAAGAAGAGAACCAGAGGTCTACAACAGGTTTGTTTACACTAAAGAAACTAACACTCTACTCGACCAATAGTGTATTTCTCCCGAACAACAAAAAATTGCACCCGAGCATCAGGCTACAATTACCCAAAATTAAGATAATACTGAAGATGATGTACCAAGCGATTGAGATCAGAACAAAGGTCAAGAAGATGATCAGAATGATGGACAAAGAGCTGAACCAAAACTTGGCAAGTATGTCAGAAGACATCATCCACATAATCAAATCATAGGAGACAAGAAGGCTGGAATGAGAACAAGAAGTAAGTCACTAAACACTAGATGTTTACTTTGTGATTTTGAGCCTAAATCTGTTAATACTGCACTTGAGAATGAAGAATGGGTCAGTGCTATGAATGAAGAAATAGAACATATTGAGAATAAAAGTACATGGACACTAGTACCAAGACCAAATGACAAAAAATGTCATCGGTACCAAATGGATATTTAGAAACAAGCTGAATGAGAATGGAGAAGTCACAAGAAACAAAGAAAGGTTAATACGCAAGGGGTATGCACAAGACGAAGGTATTGATTATGGTGAAACCTTTGCACCCATTGCTAGAGTAGAAGGAGTAAGAATCTAAATTTCTTATGTTGCATTCAAAGGATTCAAGGTATACCAGATGGATGTCAAATCTGCATTCCTAAATGGAATACTAGAAGAAGAGGTATACATTGAACAACCAGGAGGGTTTGTTGATCCAGACAAGAGGATCATGGTATGTAGAATATATAAAGCCTTATATGGATTGAAACAAGAACCTAGAGCCTGGTATGAAAGACTTCACTCCTATCTCATTAGCATAGAATTTGTAAGAATAAGTGAAAATAGAAATTTGTACTTAAAAGAAGATACCCATGGTGATATTCTGATTGTTGAAATATTTGTTGATGATATCATTTTTGGGGGAAATGAAATTTTATGCAAATCCTTTGCTAATGAAATGAGCAAAGAATTTGAAATGTGTATGTTTAGGGAGATTAAATTCTTTCTTGGTCTACAAATTCTTCAAAAAGATGCAGGCATATATATATGACTGAGTCCAAATACATCAAGGAAGTGCTAAAAATATTCAAGTTGGAAAATTCCAAGCCAATTGGAACACCTATGGCTACCGGATGTAAGATGACAAAAGAAGACAAATAAAATGAGGTAATTCAGACCTTGTATAGGTCAATGATTGAAAAAATAATGTATATTGTTCATACCAGACCAGATATAGCACATGCAGTTGGAATAGTTGCAAGATTCTCTGCTAATCCCAAAGAATCACATATGACTTCTGTTAAGAGAATTCAGAGATATTTGAAGAACACCAAGGACTATGGCTTATGGTATAAAAGAGAAGGAAAATTTGAGATACAAGTCTATACAGATATTGATTGGGATGGAAACATTGATGACCAAAAGAGCACAACTGGAGGAGCATTCTTCATGGGTGACAGACTTGTCACATGGATCAGCGAGAACCAAGGATGCATCTCTCAGTCTACTACAAAATAGAGTATGTGGTTGCTACTGCAAATTGCTCCAATATTTCATGGATCAAACAGTCGTGGGAAGGTATGAATATGAAGATCCTTGAACCAGTAATTATGTATTGTGATAATACCAGTCCAATTAACATTTCTAAGAATCCAGTCATGCATGCTAAGACTAAGAATATTGCTATCAAGTATCACTATTTAAGAGAACAAGTGGAGGAAAAAGAAGTGATACTAGAATATGTTCAATCAAAGGTACAATTAACTGATATATTCACCAAGCCATCATCGAAAGATACATTTGAGTACTTGAGATAGAGACTAGGGGTACAACCCTTATCTATCAGCCAGTAAGTTGACTAGGAGGTTGCATCAGCCTACACACAATCAGAAGATCATTCATGTTGATGCAAGCACTGAGATGAACAGCAACAGATACATCTATACATAGCAAGGTACAAATCTCACCGAACACCAGAGACAATGTATTGTTGATGGATAGGGAAATTCAAGGAATATATTATATAAAGGTCTGGAAGATGATATAGAAGAATCATTTGACATTGTTGTCAAAGGGAGAGATTATCTCATTATCAAGAATCATAAGGGAGAGAGATTATCATTACTATTAGCAAGAGATTATATCATTATCCATGAAGAGAAGTTCCTAAGAATCAAAAGGAAGAGTTAATCAATATCCTAAGGGAGAGATTGATTACATATAAAATATCCATCTAAGGGAGAGAAGTAACAAAGGGAGAGAGTACATATGAAGGAAGAGATGACTCATTGTTGTCAAAGGAAAAATAGATTATCAAGAAGAGGAATAGTCAAGGCAGGGCACACATCAGAAACAAAGACAAAAGCTGCTACATCTATCCAGTAAAGGGATTGAAGATTGAAGAAAGCCACTCTGCAAGAAACAAATCTAAGTTATATGAGCTTACCGAGAGAGATAAATTTGTAATAGTTACAATAGGAGAGATTGATGAAACTATTATATTTCATATTGTATTAGTAATAATATAGTGTGATAATGTAGTGTGTTACCATCAATGCCAAAGGGAGAGATTGATGACATGTAACTAATTGAATGTTTGAAGATGTTAAGTTGATCACTGAAATGCAGAAAGATAATGAAAGATATTAAATTAGTTAATGGATTGTATTTTCATTGATGTCAACTTGATATAATCTAATTATTTATAATCAAAGTGTCAAAGACTTTAGAGAATCAAAGAGAGAAATATTATTGGTGAAGGAGCACACCTAGGCTAATCTCCATGTTTTTATCACTTTTGGCTTGTACTTGAAATTGGCCAAGTCAAGATAGTTAGGTTGTTTCTAGACCTTAGAAGGTAATTGCAATGTGGGCTAGGTGAGTTAGTCATTAGGACTAAGGTCACAACAATAGCCATTGTTAGTAGTTTTTCAATTACTTAGGCTTAGTTGCTAAATGTTGGATTTGAGTCATGAATGTGTTCTAAACACATAAATGAGGACATAGGGATGTCTTGAGGCCTTTAATGATCTTGGATCCTCGAAATGAAGAGGTTAGAGGTCCTAAAACTTAGGGAGAAGGCATAATGGAAAAGATGCCAAAAGTCGCTAAATTGTTGTCATTACAACAATTGCAATAATAGCAAATGTTGCATGCAAAATGGTTACCTTGGATCCCCCCTACAAAATAGGAGTGGGGAATAGACCAACAAGGCTTAGAATCATGGAGATGGCATCTAATTTTACCTAAGGACTCAAATCTCAGGAGGAGTCATTCATTGTAACAAGTTTGGAGAGAGCAATACAGTCTACAATTTTGGTTTTCTGAGAAACCCATGCATTTCATTGTGACAGTATCATCCTATGGATTGAAAGATTCAAAATAATGATTTTTTTGTGTTCCTAAGATACTTACAAACATTTTTCATTCAGTAAGTTAGTCGTTTTGAGATAGTATAAGGTCTTAGTTAAATTGTTTTGTGTTTAGTGAGTCCGTTGGTCCTGTTCTGGCCAGTCAGTCAGTTCATGGCTCCCCCATGAAATCTAACCATGGGAAAAACCTAAGGATGGATGGATATGTTAGGGGAGTTATTAGTGTACATATGTTTAGGATTAGGAGTCTTAGAAAGATGGAGAGGTATTGTTACTACTAAGCCCTAAGCGAGCTAATAGTGCCCGGTTAGTGGTTTAGGATAGAAGAATTGGCATGTTTCATGTAGGGGAAGAAAGTAACATACAAATTAAGTATAGTTCTAGTTAGGGTTTAGTCTTATCCTAACGTACTATGATGGTCGAGTTCATACCAATCACTGAGACCAAGTTTTGAGTAAGTTTTCTACTAAGTTGCAGACAATCCTAGAAATTAGTCCTATTAGCCCTATTGATCCTAGATTGTAGGAACCCTATGTAAAGAGGACTTCTAAAACTAAAACCTTAAAAATCTCTTGTAAAGTGGTAAAGGGTATCTGAATGTGTGACTAGTTTTTCAACTTCTTTGGGAAATTTTTGAAAGAAGTGAGAAAAACACACTGTAAAAGGCTACAAGGGAATAAGCCCAATTAGGCCTCTTGAAGACATAAAATTGGACTTGAATACAAAGAGTCAAGAGATACATTAAAATGGATTTAGATGGGATCAAATGGACTATCTACATGATGATGGACACCCCTGCAATGATTCATGGATGTTAGAGTGGAGTTGACACTTAGATCCTTCTAAGTGTAGGAGAGGAAGTGAAGTAACTACTAGGGTGTTAGTCTTTCAAAGGTGAAGCACAAGTGTGAGACTCTTGGAAAAGAGTGGGATTAGGAATTAGTTAATCACCTAAGCCTAATAAGGACCTAGAGGAGATTAGGATCCTTTAAGAAGACAAAGAATATCTTCTTAGTTAATTGTGCAAGCAAACCCTTGGAACACAATACACCAATTATGCTTTCAGTAATGCATAAAAGACAAGCATTCACTAAGTGACTTTAAACACTCACAGCCAAAATTACAGTGTTAACCGATGAGAGGAACTTTGTAGTGAAGCCCGAAGAACAAACAACCCTGACGGACAAACAACCTTGATGGATAAGCCTGAGGAGAACTGAAGTGTTGACCGAAGCTATCAAAGAGTTAAAACAACGAAGTTAACTCGAGTTCAGAAATGATAAAATACTTAGTTGGAAGAGCTAAAAATAGACTTAACTAGTTGTTATCATTATTTTCATCAACAAGATAAAGCCATAGATAAGTAAAGGATTAAATTTGTTTTATCCAGTTGGAAAGAAGATTTCTATGAGATAGAATGGGAGTTTTTCTTTAGATCAAGATTGGATAAGATTGCAGATCATGCCAAGAACAAGAAAATAAAGAAGAGAGAAACAGTGATATCATGTCTATAAAGAGACAACTTAATTCATTATGAATTAAGGGGAGTGAATGGAAAAGTGGATGCTGAAGAGAAACTCATGAAGAACAACTTCATACAGTCCTAATCAATCAAGCTGAAGAAAGAGCTAAAGATTTCTACGGACACTGAGAAACAAATCATAGCATCACTGAGAAGAAATAAAAGCGGAGAAAATGTATTGAAAAGATAAATTGATCACATTGGTTTAATGAGCTTACAATAGATCTGAAAACCTGCAAGTATAAGTTATACATGTGAACATATCATTTACTATTTCAGTTTAACCATTGATTAAGAAAGTCTCTTAACTGAGTAGGATTTAAAGATCCTTTCTATATTGAGATACATCCCAAGGAGTATCAAAAATTTTGATCATGAAGATATCATGAGACGCAAGATACCATTTGTGTCCTTGAAGAAAAGAGGGGGATTGACATATTTGTCCCTAAAGAAAAGAGAGGGATTAGCATATTTGTGTCCCTAAATAAAAGAGGGGGACTAGAATATTTGTGTCTCCTCAAGGACCAAGGAGGGCCAAGATTCTTGTGGCTGCACTTAGTATATTCATGTTTGGTTGGTGATTTTTCAATCACTTGAGGAGGAATTCAACACACTTGAAGGAGACAGAGACTTTTGTAGGGAAGGTTGTCTCATGTGCATACATGTCATTGGTGATTTGTGTAGCACAGGAGGGATTGTTTCCATAGTAATTGAGGAGGCATTAGACACACTCCAGGGAGATATAGATTTTTGGGGAAAGGCATATGTTGTCAAGCATTGGAGGAGGCACTAGACACACTCGGAGGAGATGGAAAATTTTGGAAGAAATGTGTATCATTGTGCATGGGGAGTGGAAACACTTATATGTTATCTTATGTTGTGCAAATGGTTGCAGGTTCTACATTCAGGAGGTCTTGGTGTTTCCTGGAAATCTATAGTTAGGAGATCCCTTGATGTAGCTAGTTTGGTGTTTCCTAGAAGTTCTATAGTTAAGAGATTCACTAATGCAGTCAATTCGATATTTTTTGGGTGAGCGAGGAGGATTGGTGAAGGCGCTTAATCAAAGTCTCCACAAGGGTGGATTCAAAACGCTTTCAATGTCCCACTCTTGTTCAAGTTAATGTAATAAGGGGGGAGTGTTTGAGTTTACATTAATTATTTTATTATTTAGGTTAATAGTTTATTAAATAAATAAATTAGAAAATTTAGTTGTAGGAAGTTGCATTCCTGTATGAAGTTAATAACATAAAAATAAGGCTAAATATAATATCCAATTTTATTTATTGTAAGATCATCCCAATGGCAGCCAATTGAATAAAAAAATAATCATATGTATCATTTTCTCTTCTTTATGAGTTCTATCATTTCGCTTTAGCATTCACAATAAAATAGTTTTTAAGAAATCCTTTTTGAACAAACAAAATAAAAGTAATAAAATAGATAAAATAACAAATATTTAATTTTCTCTTAGATTACATAGTTTTTTGTTGTTATTTCTAGCTTGAGCAATGTAGACCTTTTACAAATTTCTAGAAGATGTTAGAAGAGATGGAAAAAGTCTCCAGAAAGAAAATCCTGAAACAAATAGAAGATTCCTTGCACTGAAAAGTACTAAGTAATATATTGTTAATTTGGAGAGGAATTTCAACTTTCTTGAGATATAACAAGTCTCTATGTTTTTGGTATCTATTGATCTTCCAGATTAAATTTATTGCGTTACAAAGCCTCCCTCCCTCCCATTCTACCTATATTAAAAATGCAAAAATGTTTAGTATATAGAGAGTAGATATAAAGAGGAGTTACACATAGGGTAGGTTTCCATGTGGTTGCTTATCTTAGTTTAGTTAGAAGTGATTGCTCAACTTTTTTATAAAGTATTTGTAGGGCTGGTAGCCCTATGAATATTTAGGAAACAAATAGGATAAATTTTAAACCTTATAGTAATAATATTAATTATAACATGTACACTTAAAGTTTGAGAAAAATAGAAATAAAATATTCAAAAAAAGCAAAGAAACTTGCAGGGCCACATGGTATTTTTTTGGCAATGTGTATTTGTTTCTTTTTTGGCACTCTAACTACTTAAATTTAATCAAAAAATTCACTATGTAGCCACATGGTAACATGGGTTTAGTCACCAACTTGTCATGCATACTATCACCAATCATAAGAAATATTTAAATGGGGATAATGAAGCTAAAATTTAGTATATAATTTAGTGACTGGTGATGTTCTTATAATAGGTGGAAGGAATGTACTATTTTTAGCTTATAAATTTTTCTTGTGACTTGGATTTTATTTTCTTAGTTGACGTAATCATTGAAAAAGTTTCCTCAATGGAGATGGTCCGACCATGTAGAAAGATTCAACATAGCAGAAACAACCAAATCAAGAACAAGAATAGACAATCAAGATGCTATAAAAGATCTTCACATTATCATAGAGTTATATATTTACATTACATTAGCCTACAATAAGCAAATTATGAAATTTCAGCATACATGCATGATTACAACATAAATATAGATCTGAAACCTAATTGTAACCTTCCAAGGTTATCTTCCTGAGAACTCCTTCTACCCCCCTAAACAAATATCAAGAGCCTCAATAAATAGAGGCTTCACAACTAATAAGTTAGCCAAATCAATTATATTTTTCCAAGAATAAGAAAATATAATACAACAATATACATAGGACACAAATCATAAAGATCTTAATGCCAAGATGTAGAAATGACGTGAGATCCAAGAGATACGTTGGCCAAAAATCTACGAACATCAGGATATGAGTCACCAAGCTTCGTCGATTGGGAAATGCTTCCCAGGATTAAAAAAAAAAACTTCTAGTGACTATTAAACCAAGAAGAACACACAGAACGAACCATGAATCCAAAATATCTTGATAATGAAGTATCTAAATGAGGTGTGAACCCATACATAAGTAAAACATGATGTCCAGAATAAACCCTCAAGTTCACAGTACAAAATGATCTAAAACCAAGGAACAAAATAATAAACACAAAACTGCTAGCTGAAACAAAATGAAGAACATACTAAAAGGGAAAATTTTTTTTGGGTGATGCAAGATTGCCAATGACCCAAGGATGATCCTACATCAAACACCCTTGCTAAGAAGAAAATGTTCCATAAGAGAAAATTATGAACATTTGATAAGATGTAGGACATAAATCTCATGCACATTCTTGATCCAAATATCCTTTTTATCTACAACCTTCTACCTATGTTCTTGTTCCTCACCTTCTGTTTGATCCATCAGCTTATTCTGCTATGCACTTTCTCTATCATATCTCACATTTGTACAAGACTTCTTATCAAAAACTCCTTTCTTTTGCATAGCTAAATTACCTCCTCTATAAGCCTTCATCTAATTAGTGACCAAGGTCTTCTGCTTCTTCACTTTACCCTTCTTATAATTTTCTATCAACTTTTTCTTTTGTCCACCTTCAGGATCCTTCTTATGATCCATACTATCCTCTATATTCTACTTCTCAAAACATTAACTCTTTACCACGCCCAGATTCCTTCCACTTCTCCCCTTTGCCTATTTAAAGGGAACCAAAGTAAAATTATCTCCATCCTTCTCTATTGTGACCAAATTTCTTTTTCAATCATCAATAGCTCCCCTACAAATTTACATGGTCTACCCAATAGAACATGATAGGAACTCGTGGATACCACATCACGTAACACCTCATCTCTGTATGGTCCAATGCTAAATTTATCAAACACTTCTATTTCACCTCCACCATGTGTTCATACTAAAACCAACTTATCCCATTAGGAAAAGTATATTTAATCTTTTTTAATCCAAGCTTTTGCATCATCTCTTCTGACACCAGATTATCAGTACTACCACTATCCGTGATAAATGTACAATATTTACCTTCTAATTTGCAAATAGTTCTAAATAAATTCCTTCTTTGTAAAGGTTCAGGTTTTTTCTAACTCAACATGATTCTCCTAAGCATAAGAGACTCTCCCATCTTAGGTCCTTCCATACCTTCCTCAAGTTCTTTAGTAGTCTTCTCATGATGTGCCACAAAATTCTATCAATCCAAGTTCTTACCAGATACTTCAGAATATTGAAAACCTCTATGTCTTATGCCACCATAATTGAAGCAAGTACCTTTGAATTCCTTGCTATCATTCCCTCTCCTAGATATCTTCTGACCAGGTTCAACCTCAATGGTTTTCTTCTCTTTTTAATTTCTACTTGATTGATTATCCTTTCCTATAGGGTTACCCTATCTTCTCTTCAACTTATCCTATGCCTTCAATGCATACTGATAAGTATCCTCTACTATAGAAATCCTCAACATACTCAACTCATCATGAATATTAAATCTCAGACCATCAATATACCTAGCCACATTTTCCTTAGATACCTCTCAGTGTGCAGATCTTATTGCCATCTTATAAATATCTTCGGTGTATTCCTTCACACTCATGTCCTTCTACTTCAAGTTCTGCAACATCTTGAATAATTTGAATTCATAATCCTCGAGAAAAAATTTATCCTTTAATCATATAACCATCACCCTCCATCTAGTGATTTTATGTTCACCATGTTCCTCTCTATCTTTCTACAATTATTTCCACCATAAGGCCATGTGACCCTTTAACTTAGTCCATACTAACCTAAACCTCTATATATCTCTAATATCTTCAAGTTCAAAGTAACCTTCTAGTTCACCAATCCAATCTATCAAATCCTTAGAATAGAATGAACTAGTGAAAATAGAAACATCCATCTTATGACTTTTACTTACTTGTGCCATATCTATCAATAATCTTTCTTCATCTGCTGGATTCTCAACATCTATAGTCTCAAGATCTTCAGGATCTTCCTCGTATTCTTCTTTGGTCTTAAGATTCCTTCGCAATCTAGTCACTGTATATCTAATCTCAGTTCTCATCTCATTTTGGAAGTCCTCCATCATTTGTTCTAATATTCTAGGGTTCATCCTTCTAGGAAACATCTTTCCAATCCTTAGGTGAAACTACCTCAGCTTTGGCGATTTGATTACAATGTGCTAATTGCTTCTCACTCGATAATCTATCAGACACACATGCATCCTACCTCCAACTTGGCAATTTGTCCATCCTTGGTATGCCTTTTACAATATGAGCCATGTTCTCAACCAACAACAATATCCTCTATGATCCCCTTGTGCAAGTACTCTGCAATTGCAGGTCAGATACATAGTCTACCTCCCTCTAGAACAAACACACCTAAGGATTTTCAAGATCAGGAACTTGATCTCTGAACACATGAGCATCAACCTTGCTCTGATATGATCTAAAGAAGTTATGCTCAGAGTTTCCCCAATGGAGATGGTCAAACCAAGTACCAAGATTTAACACAACAGAAATAACCAACTCAGAAACAAGAATAGACAATTAAGATGCTATAACAGATCTTCACATTATCATAGAATCATATATTTACATCACATTGGCCTGCAACATACAGATTACAAACTTTTGACATACATGCCTAATTACAACAGAAATCTAGATCTAAACCATAATGCTAATCTCCCAAGGTTATCTTCCTAATAAATCCTTCTAACCCCTAAACAAAGATTAAGAGCCTCAATATATAGAGCCTTCACAACTCATAAGTCAGCCAGAGCAATTACATTTTTCCATGAATAAGAAAATGTCAACAATATAGGTCATGACCCAAATTATAAAGATCTTAATTCCAAGATGTAGGAATGATGTGTGATCCAAGAGAGACATCGTCCAAAGATCCATGAACATTGGGAGATGAGTCACCAAGATTCACCTGAAACGCTTCACAGGATCATAAAACTCCAACTGACAATTAGAACAAGAACACACAGAACATACCATGGATCTAGGATATATTTACAATGGAGTCTTTAAATAACGTGTGAACCCAGACATAGATAAAACATGATCTCCAAAACAAACCCTCAGGTTCGGAACAAAAAATGAACTAAAACTAAGGAAGACTACAAGAAACAAAGAACTGCTAGCTGAAACAAAACTAAGAACAAACCAAAAGTAAAATATTTTTTTGGGTGGTGCAAGATTGCCAACAATCCAAGGATGCTCCTACATCATTACTAGACATAAATACATGCCACTTTTGAGAGTGATTTTGTAATTAATATAAGATGATTTTGTGTAGTTGCTCTCCTATTTATAGGATGACTTAGATGGATATTTCTATAATAAGTTTTCAGTTATTATTGAGATATAAAAACTATTCCAAATCTCTAGTTAATGATACTTCTTTAATAGATTTATTTATAGGTTTATTGTAACAATGTTTGGTTTACTTAATAATATTTTGGGTTGCTACAAAATGTGCAATTTTTCTTCTAAAAGTATTTTCCAGATGACACTTAGATTGTAGTGTAATGCATCTTTAATATTTCATATTTTCTTCCTCTTTCTATAATTTTAAGGATCTAAAGTACTCACTATATTGTCTCTTAAGATTAGGAAAAGCTTCCTTGTACCTTTCTTTTTTCACTCATTTTATAAACATAAATATATCTTATTATAGCTAAAAATAATTTTCCTTTGAATTTTATTAGTATAAGAGTATAAGTAAGCATTATACATGCAAACACGAATCAAAAGATTTCAAGTATTGGAGGGTTGGATTCCACATAAGTAAAACTAACTTGAATTTATAAAACCATTTATTTGTGTATGCAAATTAAAATACCAATTTGTAGATGGAAATTATTATTCTAGACATAAGCTTCTTGCCTCACCTTTTCTTTGTTGCAAGGAAAGATTATTTTTCATCATTGTCAAGGTTTATTTAAAAAACCTTCTACTATACTTTTCTTATGACAAATGAATAAAAGACAGATGACAAGATTATGATATATTTAATTTGTGGTGCATATTGAAATTCATTGTCAAACAATCTTGTATAATACTAATCCAAATAGAATAGGAAAGATCATGAAATAGGTAATAGAATTATTTTCCCCTCTTTTTTAGCAAATTGAAGTCTTGATTGAATAAATTAGTAAAGAGAAAACACTCCACACAAAATGACACAAGTTGTGATGTTTGCACACTACTCTTGAAATCCTTCATAAAGATTGTAGTTGTAACATAGTTCTTATTGTTGATACAAAATGCACTTTATAATTTATCTATTTCAAGAATTTTTGAAACCAATAAACTGATGCTTTTGGATATCGGATTAAGTTATTCTTATAATCTATGTAATAAAGACCAAATCGAACTGTATAGCCATTTACCCACTCAAAGTTGTCTAACAATGACCACGCAAAATAACCGTGTATGTTGGATCCAGCCCTATTATTCAACCATCACAATGTTTTAGTATGTAATTTTAAAAAATAGGAATAAATTACAAATTTATTGAGACTTACATTATTGCGTGTTGAAGAATTGATAAATGCTTTGAGTAGAAATCAATTCGCCAAGTATCATTAAGAGATTGCGCCAATGACAATGTATCGTCATTTTTCTCATCAATACCTAAAAATTAAAATATAATCAGATTTATTAATTGGCAAAAGAAGAAGAAGAAAAAGAAGAAGAAGAAGAAGAAAAGAAGAGGAATAATAATAATAATAATAACTTTGAATTCACTATGTATAAGGATAACGAAAAATTTAAAGAACCTTTCCATGGAAATATTAGTATCGTTATAAAGAGCTTTTGTCAGTTGAATTCAACACAAAATGTCTTACCGTTCTCAGTGATGAAGATGAATGGATTGTCATATCGGTGTTTAATATACTTCAATAGCTCTCCAATCCCACGCGGATACACGTGAAGCCAACTCGATCCTGCCTGTTCTCTCCAATTAAAAATTAAACATTGGCCACTCAATGTTTAATAATAATGTTTATTTAATAGTTCTTAAAAAATTTGTCAGACATACCACTGGTCCGATAAGCATACCATTTCTGTCAGCTGATAACATTTAGATAGCAACACGTGAGATGTTAAGTTTACTAAAAAAATTGGCCGAACAGATCAATTCATGCCCTTTGAAAAAAGAAATCAAATAATGTGTACCTGTTAGATTGGCTTGAGAATCCAATGTGTAGCTTGTGTTAAGGGGATTAGGTGGTGTTAAAACATCAGCAGCGTAGAGAGCAGTGTAATAATTTAAGCCCAGAAAATCAAACGAACCTTTCACCATAGCATATTCACGGGCTGTAAATTTGGGTAAACGATTGCCAACAAGCTTTCTCATTGATGAGGGGTATCTCCCTTTTGTAATTGGATCCATAAACCTGTAATTTTGCCCAGCCAATCAAATTCATATGAATGGGTAACTAAAATTGACATTAGTACACTGTTTTCACTTTTCAGAAGATCCTTTACTTACCAACCAAACATAAAATCTATGGCCCTTTGGGCAGCTTTCTGGTCAGAATGTGATTTTGAATATGGAAGAAACCAGTGGCTCACAATTGTGATTCCTATCAATCCCTTCTGCACTGCCTACACAAGACAATGGTAGATTAGCATTCTAACCGTTGTATAAAGAAGAGGAAAAATTTGGGACAAAAAGGTGAGTCACCTGATATTTTCTCTTATATACACGCACAGCAGCTGCATGAGAAAGGAGAAGATTATGGCCCACAATATATGGCTCTGTTGCTGAATTTCCTGTTCTTGAACTTCCATTAGAAGAGGAATGGCGGCCGGGTGCAAGTAGCCCAATGTCATATCCTCCATAAGCGTAGGAATAAGGTTCGTTTAATGTAATCCAGTGCTTCACTCGATCGCCAAACTCTTGAAAGCACACTTCACTGAAACCCTCAAAATCTTTCCTGCATATATCAATTAACGGATCTTCTTATGCACAGAAAATGGGTAATCAATGAAACAGTAGGTATCCCATATGGCCAAAGATGCATAAATGATTTAATGAATTGGAAGCGTTACATACACAATATGCTCGCTGAGAAAGCCTCCATATTTATCCTCCAGAGCTTGCGGAAGGTCCCAATGAAACAGGGTCACGAAAGGTCTGATATCTGAAATTGAGTACAAGAGTTTGTTATTATTGGAGTTGATGAAAACTTAATCTTACAGTTTCTTAGAATCACCTGCATGCAAACCTCTGACAGAAAGAGAGAAGTAAAAATTATGAAGGCCAAAAATGATAGATCCATGTTGGACGACGTGACAGCCACTTGGCTGAAAATTTAAATTAAATTATTTAATCTTCCGTGTTGTTTTGTACTCCTCCAACCACCGCAGTAATTGATTTACTGCTCAGTTTTCTTCTTAGCTAAGCTTTCTAGATACCTCTATTATTCCAGCTTATTCTGGAAGTTTCTGGGTGTGTAAAAGAGTCATTTTTGTAAAGTTTTTGTAGGTCTTTTGGTGAAGAAGAAGAGGAATGCATGCAGTTGTAGGTGATAAAAACAGGGGCAGCAAACAGAGTATTTTGTGTATGCAAAACAGAGCATTTCTGGGCAGCTCTTTTTGCCAAATATTTATGTAAAACTTAGTTGATGATTAATGACAATTAGATAAATTCAGTTTGAATGTTATTGCTGTTGATTCTACTTTGTTTTATTTCTGTTCCTTCTTGTGTCTACTTAAAACATAGCAGCAGGGCTGTCTTCTTCTTCTTTTAACATGGTATCAGAGCAGGAGATTGAAGAGAAGGGTTCTATAGCAGTTTGAAGAGCAGGTTATTGAAGAGAAGATTTCTATTGAAGATTGAAGAGCTCAAAAATATCTGGGTATTATTTCTTGGCAACAAATTTCATTGTGGGTAAAGAGCAAATCAGAGAAGAAAGAGAAGGGTTTGTTAAAAAAGGGAGAAAAAGTATTGCTGGTAAACCATGGCAGGAACTAGTGGGAGTATTTCTCAGCCTCAAATTCCAATCTTTAATGGCAAAAATTATGATTATTGGAGCATCAAAATGAAAACTCGTTTCTGTTCACAAGATGTTTGGGATTTAGTGGAAAATGGGTTTCCTAAACCAGCAAATCAGCAGGCATTACAAGCTCTTTCACAAGCTGATAAGGATTTATTGAGGGAAAATAAGAAGAAGGATGCAAAGGATTTATTTTTCATTCAACAAGCAATGGAAGAATCAATCTTTCCAAAGGTTGCAGCTGCCACGAGATCAAAACAAGCATGGGATAGTCTACAAACAGCATACCAAGGCACAGGCAAGGTAATAATGACAAAATTGCAAATACTTAGAAGGGATTTTGAAAATCTACAAATGAAAGACTCAGATTCAATAGACACATTTGTCACTTATGCAATGTCAATAGTAAATCAGCTAAGGTCCTATGGAGACACTATTGAAGATCAAAAGATTGTTGAAAAAATACTTAGAAGTCTGCCTCCTAAATTTGATGCTGTAGTAATAGCCATTCAAGAGGCCAAAGATCTTTCTCAATTATTAGTAGATGAATTAATGGGGTCACTCTTAGTGCATGAGCAAAGATTAAATTGATCAGGGTCATCATCATTGGAGAATGCATTCAAGACTCAGCTCTCATTTGGCAGAACAAGAGGGAGATCAAATAACAGCCGAGGCAGAGGACGTTTTACACCAAGGGGAGGAAGAGAAAACACACAATTTGAAAGTAGAAGACCACCATCGAGCCCACATGCCCATTCTACATCAACAAGAGGAAGGGGGAGCAGTCACTCTCAAAGCCATCATCAAGGAGAAAG
>MU225706.1:1113357-1167758 GCA_018584345.1 Thuja plicata
TACAGATAGTGATTGGGGAGGTAGCATGGATGATAGAAAAAGCACTTCTGGATATATCTTTCATCTAGGTTCCGGTGCTATCTCTTGGGCATCAAAGAAACAACCAATTGTCACCCTCTCATCAGCTAAAGCAGAATATGTAGCAGCCACATCAGCATCTTGTCAAGCGGTTTGGATGAGGAGAGTACTTTCAGATTTGGGGCATCATCAACAAGAACATACGAAAATCTATTGTGATAACAATTCAGCAATTGCCTTATCTAAAAATCATGTATTTCATAAACGAAGCAAACATATTGATACTAGATATCATTTTATAAGAGAATTGGTAAACAATGGTGACATATATCTTCAGTTTTGCAGGTCTAAAGAACAACTGGCAGACATTTTCACAAAGCCACTTGCAAAGAATGATTTTGAGAACCTTCGAGATGGAATTGGAGTCACAGACATCAATGGCAGTGAAGATTAAGGGGGAGTGTTGGACGACGTGACAGCCACTTGGCTGAAAATTTAAATTAAATTATTTAATCTTCCATGTTGTTTTGTACTCCTCCAACCACCGCAGTAATTAATTTACTGCCCAGTTTTCTTCTTAGCTAAGCTTTCTAGAGACCTCTATTATTCCAGCTTATTCTGGAAGTTTCTGAGTGTGTAAAAGAGTCATTTTTGTAAAGTTTTTGTAGGTCTTTTGGTGAAGAAGAAGAGGAATGCACGCAGCTGTAGGTGATAAAAACAAGGGCAGCAAACAGAGTATTTTGTGTATGCAAAACAGAGCATTTGGCAGCTCTTTTTGCCAAATGTTTATGTAAAACTTAGTTGATGATTAATGGCAATCAGATAAATTCAGTTTGAATGTTATTGCTGCTGATTCTACTTTGTTTTATTTCTGTTCCTTCTTGTGTCTACTTAAAACATAGCAGCAGGGCTGTCTTCTTCTTCTTTTAACAATCCATAGATCCATAAAGAGAAAACATTTTATGCCAACAATAAAAAGAAAAATCTCAATACAATAGCATTCTAGGATAATTGATTAATTACAAAGATATCTTACCATGTTTTAGGAGCTCATTAATAAGGTTATTGTAGTACGCCACTCCAACCTTATTAATCCCACCTTTGACCGATCCATCTGTCTCCCAAGAAAAATCGATTTAAGAGACCAAGAAATGCCTAGAAAACTACATGCTAGCTATTTTTCTTAGGAAATGGGTAAATAAATGGGCTCACATGGTAATATCCTTGACCAGGAAATAGAGAACCTATATGCATCCATGCCCATGTCCTTCATCAGTTTCACATCCTCCTGTAAATTATACTATCCCTCTTTAATATAGTTCAAGATGTGAATGCCAAATGCATCAAATGGTAAAGTTAGGTCGATGATCTATAATGGATAGGAAAAATATATGATTTTAATTAAATTTTTCTTGTAGCCGACCTTATAGCGATGGTATTCATCCACAGCGACATCCCCACTGCTATCATTTGCAATATTCCCTGCACATAATTGCATTTACAATGCTGAATAATAGAAACACCAATTCCAGTCAACCAATTTAGTTTTGGACATAGATTGCAGGAGAGCAAATCAAAAGATAGATAATGAAAACACAGATTAAAATTTATGTATAGAAGAGTGACAGTTAACCTGGTATATGGGAGAAAGTATCCCAGACGCTTGGGCCTCTTCCTCCTTCGTGGGCAGCTCCTTCATACTGGTATGATGCAGAGGCTGTACCAAATATAAATCCAGGTGGAAACCCAATTCTCTTCAATACTTTTATTTCTTCCTGAGCCGATACAAGAAAAACCCAACACATACACACCACTGTAAAAGCATTCCATCCCTTTCCGCTATTCATTATATTAAACTGCTAGGATTTGGGATCCCATACAAAGCAGTGCACGTATGATATTAGGATTCATAGATGGCTTCTTTTATAAAAGAAAACGAGGCCCACCTGCAATGGTTTAGCTTTCACCGTTAAGCCTTAGTCCTATTTTTATCAGAACTATGCCCAGAAACGATGACCCTCTGCTTGAATTTGAATTTGACCGACAGTTCCAAATGAAAACAACAGGCTGATATTTATATTTGACCGTCAGTTTCAAATGATGTCGCTATGTAAGTTCCAAATGAAAATAATACAATTAGTAAATACATTTTAAAATAGATTTAAGCCATTTCATCTTCAATATTAATTTTGAATGAGCAGACAATTTCTCTAAAAACGTCAATAATTGATTTTTTAAACGTCAAAGATGTATATTGTTCCTGTCTCGTAGACCGTGTTTATCTTTTTTGGACTTTGAAAATGCTCAGAAACCGAATTCAGACAGAAATATGGAACCACGAGCGAAACAATTATGACTCTTTGCATTATTAAATGCTCAAGCCTGACCATATTCCTTTTGTCAGTAAGCGTTTAAACATTTCTAATTTTAGGAAGGTAAAAATTGTATATTTGTCGAGAAAGACATGTTCTGGCCATGCAACCATACCACGTTGATCATGGTGTGTAAGAGAGTTGAAAACTATCTAGTTAATTTAGGGGTTGTAAGCAAAGTGGATTTAATCTTGGAGGAAACTCTCTAGTTAAGCATGCTTGCGATGAAGTAGTACTAAGATGGGTGACCTCCCGGGAAGTTCCGGTGCTTCACCTCTATGACCACCACTTATATGCAATGAGTGCTAGGTGTTCCATTCATTCTCATAAGAGATTGGTTCTTGTACACCACTATTCTAGATTATGAATATGAATTCTGAACATGAATATGAATTAGGAGATTATATATATATATATATATATATATATATATATATATATATATATATATATAGGATTAGCAATGAAAGGAATGATTCAATATGAAAGATTTAAGAGAAAGAGAAAAAACATATTTTTTAAGGTTACACAAAAAAATAATAAAAATTTGAAATGATTGGTTAAACATAAAATAGTTGAGAATCATTCTTGAATAAATTGGTATATAATTTGAAAGAAACTTTGCAAGAAAAGGTAGGAAATTTGAAGATTTGCATAAAAATGTGAGTAATAGTCCTTGAGATTTCTAGAACTTCGCAAAATAATTAAAATTAAAATTGTATTTAGGCATTTGACTTAAATCCTTTTATAATTAACCAAGATATGAAACAAATGAATCTTATGTCATCGAAAATCTACAATACCTCACTCTAAAGAGCAAACAAGTATTTGAAAAATGACATTAGAATGAATGAAATATACTCTAAGAGAAAACAAATGAGATGGGGTCTACATTTCGTCATAACAAAATGGGTCATGTATGCAAAACACAAAAATGACGACTTTACTAAGAAAAATCTCTTTAGCATTTCAAAGATAAAAGAAAGTTAAGAATCTAGAATCTCTAGTTTTGAAAAGAAAACAAAAAATATGACTCCACAACCATAGAAAGGGAGATCAATATTAGCATAGCGCTAGATATTCAAAAAATCCAAGTGTGTTTCTCTATTCATTATGCTGGCATAACTAATGTAGAGATAAGTTGAGTATGTTATGGTATAGATTTGATGATAGGTTGATTAGTTATGATGTTGTCATTGATGTCAACTTAGTGGTTGTTGGTTGACAGTGTGTCCCTTATGTTGATGTATGTACAAGAGGTTGAATCTAGAGATGTGGTAAGAGTTAGTTTGTGTGATTGTAAATGAAGGCTGTGTGATCGTAAATGAAGACTAAGTGTTGTCTCTAGATGTTGTATCTATAACCACACAGGTTTATCATGTGTATGATGTGACTTCTGATTGATTGAAGGTTGACAAGTCAATAGGAAGAACATGATGAAGCCAAGGAGGAATGATTTGATTATTTTTTCAAATAGGTTTGGATTGAGGTGTTGTAGTTCAAGCTATGTTATCTTAACTATGTTATGGGATTGTTGCTGCGACCAGGTCATGTTTAGGTGACCGGAAGACCGAGTTTCAATGGACTGGAGATCGTTCAGTGAAAAGTAAAAGTTGTTCTTAGAGCAGTCAATCAGATCCTTAACCAGTGATGATGTATCATGTTATCGTAAGTGATTATATGTTCCAGGGATTGTGATGATGTTGCTGATCAACGAGGATTGATGAGTTGGCATTTTATGATCACTATGATCGAATTTCTTGAAGTTGTGCAAGAACATTGGAAAGTGTGGTGTGGTTTGATATTTCTTTGTCAAATCAATGTGCAATGGATTTGGAGGCTGACCTGAGTTTGTTAGAAAAATTTCTAGATTGATATTACATTTTAGGGCTTGATAATTGAGCAGGAAAGATTGTAAAACATTTTTGTAAGGCAGTTAGCTTTCCTAATGAACATGTACAGTATAAATATGTAAAATGATGAAATGTACACGAGTAGATCATGGATGTATATGTGCGATCAAGAGAAGAGAGAAGAGAGAAGATCGTCTGCATGTGAAGTAGAGATTGAGCTTGAATTGGATCTGTACTAGCAGAGGAGTGCTATTCTTTTCTGATCAATTTCACTTGTTGATTCCTAATAATTTCATCGAGATAAATCCCTTAAGTGGGTATATCCTAACAGGTCTGATCTATAAATCCTTTAACTAGGTGACTCTTGAATAGGGTTTAAAATGCCTTAACAAGGTTACTCCTAAAAGGGCTAGAGATAAATCCCTTAACAAGGTTACTCCTAAAAGGGCTAGAGGTAAATCCCTTAACCGGATGGCTGCTAACAGGGTCTTTCTCTTAATCAGGCATTTGTAAGCCCCTAGTAGGGCTAAGCTCTTAACCGAGCATACTACGGAAGAGTGCATGATTATTTATGGGTGTCATCCCCACACATGGTTTTTCCCAGTTGGGTTTCCACAAGAAAAACTTTTGTGTTATTGTGTTGCATGGTTGTTGATGTTTATCTTCATTGGTTTGTTTATTCATGCAATAGATGTTAATAGATGAAAGTTGGCTGAATGGTTTATGAAAAATTGGAATTGTTAGATTAATGATTCACCCCCCTCTCATTAATATTGGATCTAATAATACTAACACATTATATATCTTGAACCATGTTGGAATATATCATTGGAACCGAGCATTCAGCTATATAGATTGATCTCACTCATTCAACTGCCTAGACATTGCTTCACTACTGTTAAGGCATCTTGATTCCTCCTAAAGTTATCTTTCTGAATTCATTATATTTATAGCTCTATTATTGGCCAAACATCCATAGCTTCCATAGAGGTGACTAAGTCACTTAGGTACTCTCTCTCTCTCTCTCTCTCTCTCTCTCTCTCTCTCTCTCACACACACACACACACACACACACACACACACATGTTTAAGAAACCATTCCAACTTACAAGAAAAAAAACTTTTTTTTGGGTTAATCATAGTGTTATAAAAGATAGAATTATAGATATTTAATTCATTATTCAACTAAAATTGATTCCAAAAAATCAAGAAAGATTAGTCATCATTAGATGTATAAAGTTTCATATAAGGTTTCTAGAAGTATAAAATAAAGATTCCAACTTATATGGAGAGAATATCCATGTGATATAACATAAATATTTGAAACTGAAAAAATATGAGTTGTAATCATCCTTTCTCAAAGAAATACTCACTACCATCTAGAGTCACTTTGAAAATTCTCCTGCACGAACCTTTGTTAAAATATTTGTACAAAAGGGAACCCTTCAAATATAGATACATATGATTATTAATATTTTTACCTAAAAGATAACGATAAAAAATATAAGTTATAAAACACCTAAATAGTCTATATACAAGGTAAATATAAAGATTATATAAGCTTAAAAATATTGCCTCATAAAAATTACATTAACTACAATTGGACCAACCTCTCTCAGTTTGTACACTTGGTAGCTATGGTCACCCAAAAGCTGTCAAAATGGAGTGAGGTCATTGTAACCTATCAAACTTACCATGATCTCCCTTATTTTTTAAAAGATTAATCAAATGTAGGAATAAATAAATAAAATATGGAAAGGTTCAAATCTATCTCTCTTATAAAACCAATGTTTCACAATTCTGTAATGTTTAACAATTACCATACTTATCAATTGTCTAATGTTTAATAAAGTTTCAAAAGTCATGCACATTTTTCTTCTAAATGTGGTAACTAAAGAAGTATAGCCTGTAGTTTTGGTAGGATTAATGTGTCACTACCGTATAAATCCTATGACATGATTTAAATATCCTTGCAATATGTCTAAAGGCACCTAGAGTATATTGGGAGAATATTTTGTAATATTCATTCTCACTACTATTTGTAATACATGTTTAAGAGATGATGTATTCCATTAGCGGTGGTAAAAGTAGGTTTTGAGCATATTTATTTGATATATTTGTCTCACATGTGGATGTCTAAATTGAGATAATTAATGTCTTAGGAAGTTGACAAATGAGTGACCTTTGGACTTCTCCAAGTTGGGGCTTGGAATAGGTAGCAGGCGTCTCTTGCTATTTTCTCAATTATTATATTTAATATAATATTGATCTTGCAAGATTGGGCACCCATGTTGGAGGGAAAGTATTGGATCTAAAATCAATGTCTTTTTGGATTCCTTGGAGGTAATTCAAGGGTTCTCATCATTTTATATGAAGAACTTTTTTTTTGTAATTGATGGTTTTAGAGCACTATCAAGTCTACAAGTTTGGCTCTTTCGATATAGAAAATATAATAAAATAAAGAATGGTTGAATGTAGAGTTCATTTGTAGGAATAAGGATAGGTTGGAGGAACAAGAATGTTGTTAGAAATTATATAGTAATCTCTATGTTTGAGATATTTATAGGACAATGAAAGTGAATGTATTACAATTTTTTATCTATAATACATAGTTGACCTTTCTTTTTGGTTCAGTAATTTACCACAGGGCTTTCACAATGTAAATCTTCTGTTGAGTTATGTTCATATGTTGTTGATTTGTACATCATTATTACTATCTTATGTTGATTCTTATCTTTATTCTTTGATTCTATAAGTTCAACTAAGATAGGATTAATAAGCATGATCTATACGCTATTTTCTCACATCATTAAGAAGAAGTATCTAAACACGATTTTCATTAAAGAAAATGTTAATATTGGGATTTTCATATAGGTTTCAAATTTTCATGTTGCGATTTTCCAATCTTTGAAAAATTATTTGATTAGTTTATTGGATATATATTGATATTCACAATCTTTAGTATTGAGTGTAAATATTCCTCAATATTTAGTATCTATATCTAACCTAAAAATTAACTATTTTTTGTGTATTCCTCTATTTATAATTTCTTAATTTGGATAACATGTGGGAATCTGATAGAAATAATTAAATTTTATTGTTTCATGGTTGATATAGATCAATGTTTGATTGAGGCAGTTGAACATAGAACATCATGGGTAATGCGATGAGGCGGATGAGAAAATATTAGGCCTATATTCTAAAGACCTATTGAGAAAACTAGTAGACAATATTGAAGAAAGATTTTGTACATATTCTATAAAGGATCTCAAGGTTGTTGGATGATATCAGATTTGGGTACCATATATACTGTTGATATTCATGTTTTGTCATTGATGTCAACATATGTTTTTGTGGAGAGTACAAACTGGTTATGATAACTAACATAAGTGTACGAACACCGTACGGATGAATAAGAATGATCAAAGATAAGAATCTAAAGAAGGATGTGTGATCACCTTATTCCTAAGGTTTCTTGGATTAAGATTGCATATTTGTGATGTTACAGATGTTTTCATGAAGACTAGTTTCTAGACTGTGACAGTGATGCTTGACAAAGAAGGTCTCTATGTTTTGGTTATATCTTACATGCGAAGATGTTTCAGGTGATCTACGCTTAAGGGATGTTAGAGGATACATTGAGGAATGGTGGATATTGATCAATAGTAGTGAAAATGCAGGTGACGTCAACTGTGGCATGTATTCTGGAGGAGACCTATTTGGTGGAAAACTTTAGAGATGTAGCGTGTATTATGGATTGTGAGAATGGATTCTGGATCTTGGAGTATATTTGTTGTATTGTAATTGATGTTTTATTTTTTTAGATACTATCTGGATCTTAGCAAGGGGTTAAATAATTATTTGTATATTGGGAAAGCTTAATTGGCCGACCTAATCAATTATTGTAATAGGTTATATATGTAAGATCTTTTCTTTTGAAAAAATGTATCTATGATGAGAAGGTAATTGTGAAAATAGAGAAGTGTAGAAGCTGTGAGGCTTGTTTGGTTGTTTGATGGAGAGCAGAGTTTGTGATTGTAATACTTCATTGGAATTGACCAAGCAAAGACAGTTTCTATCAGACAGTTCACTAGATTGTTTATTTCTCTTTGTACACTTGTTCAGATTTTTAATCCTTGAGGGTGGCCTTAACCTTCTTGGTGTAGTGTGCCTCGATAGTGAGCCCACTATCACTCTTGACTCCTAACAAGGTCTATCCTTTAATAGGGACTATGTACTATAATGTTTTAATAATATCTTAATAGTGCTAAATCTTTTAACATGGATACTATACTCTCAGTACATCATTTGTGGGTGCTAATTCCCACCGAGGTTTTACCTTTAACAAGGTTTCCTCAAAAACAAGTATTGTGTTATTGTATTGGCATTTACTATGTTATCATTTGTATTGAAGTTTTGGTTTATAAAGTTTAAAGTTTAATATTTTGTATCTCAACTGATTCACCACCCCTCTCAGTTATTATTGTAAAATTTTATTCCTAACAATTGGTATCGGAGCTACTGGTCCTTAGAGAGAAAGCTTAACAACTTGAGGTGATCTTGAAGATGACTTACTATAGGAAGGATATTCTAAAATTTGATCCTAAAAACTTTGGTAGTTGGAAGAACAAGACGAGAACACTTTCTCTATGGTTGGGAATTGACTACTAGATGACCACGAAAAAGAAGGAAAAGATAGAGACTGAGGATGAATTGGAGAAGGCTATAGAAGATGATAAGAAGCTATTTTTATGTAATATGGTTGCAATTAAATCATTGATCAACGCACTTTCTGAAGGTTAATTCATAGAAGTAAAAGGCTTGGATTCTGCACATGAGATTTGGACAAGATTGGAAGCACTATATATAGGAGATAAGTTTTCTAAACAAGAAAACCTACAAAAATGGAAGACAAAGATGGAATCAATGAAGATGAGAGATGATGAGAACATTAAGGCATATGCACAGAGAATTACTGAAGTGGTTACTGGCATCAAAAACTCTGGAGGTACTTACAGTGAGGAAGAAGTGATTGCGAAGATACTCAGATCTTCGACATTTATATACAAAACTAAAGTACAAGATATAGAAGAGATTATACCTTTGACACTGAACTTCACTAGAGATATATTGATTGGATAGATAACTACTTTTGAGGTTGCAAAAATGGGAGATTCTTTACCTAAAGTAGAGTCACCACTCAAGGCGACTGTCTATAGAAACAAAAAGACCTTATCTGGAATTGTGAACACCAACAATGGTGACTTGAGAGAAGATATTTTAGGCTATGCTCATGAATGGGAAAAGATACAGATGGAAGAAAGAAAGCTAGATGAAGTGGTAGCCCTGATTGCTAGAAGAGAAAAATGAGGTAAGGGAAAATTTGAAGGAAAGTTACCTTTTAAATATTTTCATGTAACCAAATTGGTCATTTTGCATCTTGATGTCCTACAAGGGTTCCAAAGCATAAACCTAAGTTTTACAAATCTAAGTATTCAAATGACAAGGAATGTTATTATGCTAGTGAAAGCGTATCTGATGATGATGTCGACTATGATGAAATTGGATTTATTTCTATTAAGAATGATGAACCTATGCATGAATAAAATGCCTAAGTATCTCGTGTTAAAAAGAAATAGATAAAAATAAATATGAACGAGTTAGAGATAGTGGTTGTTCACATCATATGACTGGATATAAAAATAATTTTGTTAGTCTGAAAAGATATAATGGTGGTGTTGCTAGATTTGGTGACAAAACTCCTAATCTTATCACTAGAGTTGGATCTATTTCTTTGCATGGAAAGACTAATACTAACAATGTATTGCTTGTTGATGAACTTAAGCATAATCTGTTGAGTATTGGGAAGTTAGTGGACATAGGTTATCAATTGAAATTTATTGAGATGAAATGTTCTATTAGAAGTAAATTAGGATACTTGATTGCATCTAGTACTAAATCTGGATATAGATCGATGATTGGTCTACAATATCTAACTCACACCAGACCAAATATGTCCAATGAAGTTGGAATTGTGGCAAGATATCAAGCAGATCCTAAAGAGACACACCTTGCTACTGTGAAAGGAATTTTCAAATACTTGAAAGGAACAATAGAATATGGATTGTGGTATGAAAAATCAAATGAATTTATTGTACATGCTTACATTGATGCTTATTAGGCACGTAATGTTGATGATACAAAGAGTACAAGTGGTGGAGCATTTTTCCTTGGGAAAAGGATGGTTTCTTGTTTAAGTAAGAAGCAAGGTTGTATTTCTCAGTCTACTACTAAATCAGAGTATGTTGTTGCTGCAATAAATTGTACACAAGTTGTTTGGATGAAACAAACGCTGAAGGACATTGGAATAATTTTTGAATAGGTAGTGGTTATCTACTATGATAACACCAGCATAGTGAATATGTCAAAGAACCCTGTAATGCATTCAAAGACTAAACATGTTTCTATTACGTATCATTTCTTGAGGGAGAAAGTAGAAGAAAAATAGATTAGACTAGAGTATATTAGCACAAAGGAACAAATAGCAGACATATTTACAAAACCTTTGCCAAAATATAATTTTGAATATATCAGAAGCATGCTTGGGGTGAGATCCCCTCCTAGTGGTAGTTAATTGATATAGACATGCAACAGTCTAGTGGCTTTCATAGCTATATCATTTTCTAGACTTAATGTATGGATCTACTCCTTAGGAGGAGTGATCGTAGGAACACTATGGAACACATTTGGGTGATTTTGGACCTAGCTGTTAGACATGAAGATTTGAAAAAGAAATATAAGAGTTATGGCACCCTTTTCCATTGCTTCCAAAGGGGAAATATTCTATGTGAAAATCCCTACTATTTTGAAGAGATTTGTATTGAGGATATTGGGAAGATTGTATTGAGAGAGAGTACTTTTTGGGTTGATGTATTTTCTAATATGTTTCCATAAATTTCAAAGGGGGATATTGTTGGATGATGTCAGATTTGGGTACTATTTATGCTATTGATATTCATTTTTTGTCACTGATGTCAACATATGTTTTTGTGGAGAGAATAGACTGGTTATGATAACTGATAGAAGTATACAAACAAAGTTTGGATGAATGAGAATGATCAAAGATAAGAATATGAAGAAGGATGTGTGATGAACTTAATCCTAAGGTAGCTTGGCTTAATATTTCATATTGGTGATGTTACAGATGTTTTAGTGAAGACTGTTTTCTAGACTGTGATAGTCATGCTTGATAGAGCAGGTCTTTATGTTTTGAGTATATCTTATAGGAAAAAGATGTTTCAGGTGATGCATCCTTAAGGGATGACAGAGGACACATTGAGTAATGTTGGATATTGGTCGATATTCATGAACATGTTGGTAAGGTTAGCTATGACATGTATCTTGGATGAGACCTATTTGGTGGCCGACCTCAGAGATGTAATGTGTATTATAGACTGTGAGCGTGGATTACAGATCTTGGAGTATATCTAATGTATCATAATTTATGTTTACTTGTTTAAGATATACCATGGGTATCTTAGCAAGGGATTAAATAATTATTTGTATATTGGGAAAGCTTAATTGGCTGACCTAATCAATTATTTTACTAGGGTATGTATGTGAGATCTTTTCTTTTGAAAATGTGTATGTATGGTGAGAAGGTAATTGTGAATACATAGAAGTATCGAAGCTATGAGGCTTGTTTGGCAGCAAGATTTAGAGCAGAGTTTGTGATTGTAATACTTCATTGGAAATGACCAAGCAAAGACAATTGTTATCAGATAGTTCACTAGATTATATATTTCTCTATATACACTTGTTCAGATTGTTAATGCTTGAGGGTGGCCTTAACCTTTCTTTGGGAAGTGTGCCTAGGCAGTGAGCCCACTGTTACTCTGGACTCCTAATAGGGTTTGTCCTTTAACAAGGACTATGTACTGTAATATTATAATAAGATGTTAACATGGCTAAAACTTTTAACAGAGATACTATACTCTCAGTACATCATTTGTGCATTCTAACTCCCACTGGGGTTTTACCTTTAACAGGGTTTCCTTGACAACAACTATTATGTTTTTGTGTTGGAATTTACTGTGTTATCATTTGCATTGAATCTTTGGTTTATAAAGTTTAAAGTTTAATATTTTGTATCACAACTGATTCACCCCCCTCTCAGTTGTGTTTGTTGACTTTTATTCCTAATAAATGTATACAAAGTGATGAAGTCACCATCCATTGCAAGGAATGTTAGGAAGAAAGTGGAAGGTGTGGGAGAATTTTGTGGTGTTTCACTTTAGAAGGACCGGGAAGCAAGAAAAAGGACACAAAAATTTGTTGATAATCCTGCTAAGGTTGTTGTAGAATCCTCAACCGAACCCTCCCATAGAAACTCAAGGAAGCAAGGAGTACAATAGCAAAGAAACCATAACTAACTCAACTTGGAAAAGAATCTAAGAGGAAGAGGACAAAGGATAAGAAGAAGACAAAAGAAAAAAAAGAAGGAAGAAGAAATTATTATAGAAGATGATAAGGAGACTGAGTCAGATGTTGAGGTGAAGCAATTGAAAAAGAAGAAGAAAACTAAATCTCCAAAAATACTCAAGCCCAAATAATCAGGTGGAAAAGGACATGAATGTTAAAAGACTATATTTGATTTGGATGAAAATGGAATGTTTGTGAACGATGTAGTCAATAGTATTACATAACATGGTAATATTCAAAGCATGTGTCAAATTTATTTGTTAAGAATAATTGTGAGGAAAAGAGTGAAGTTGAATAGGTTATGATTATATAGTTGCATAGATTAAAAAAGGCTCTTTTAGAAACTACATCTGAGCTACCAAAAATTCTATATAGAATTCTAGATGCAAGGAAATCATATGCATTGGAAGAGGATAAAAGGTTAAGAGAAAAGGTACTAGTAGAAATATGTCTAGTGATTGTAAATGAGGAGGTAAAACAGATTCTTAAGGACATCGAGAAGTTATTTAAGAGTGAATTGTGAATGAATCAAATTATGATGGGCAAGACAAGGTAAGTTTATGAGGAAACAAAAAATATCATGTGAGCATACCTTGAAAGAAACCAGTATGAAGTTAGATCTGGATCATTTTATTGAAGTTGAAATTTGTAGAACATTGATTAACCCCCTCTCAGTGTTCCCTATCCATGCCCCAAAAATTAAAATTCATATTTGTGTTTGACTGCCAAAACATAGAAAGGGTCCTGATAATAAACCTCAAGCTAATAACTCATTCCACAAATCACACCTAAACACCCATAAAACATTGTACTAATTAAGCCGATCACAGACATAAATAAAAAATAATACCGAGTGAACAATCCTTCAAATATGATCATAAAAAATGATGTGGACCATTGAATCATTAGGCACATATCCCAAGAACATCCATAGGAATCATGAATAATAGAAAATTATCTAAATTCATCCAACTTGTTGGAATTTTTAGCATTTGCTATGTTGTGTAGAAGATAGTACTAGAAACACAATTGTCTCTACTAGAGTGATAAACTTTGTATCCTACTAGAATTGATGCAAATTTCATATCATCTTCTATTATTTCATTGATTTTCATACCTCTTTTTCAGATAAAACTCCATTTCCATCATGAAAAATGTCATTCTTAACTACCTTCAATGCAGATATTCCTTTGGATGCCCATGAACTTGTTACTAATTCTATAACCTCCTTAGTACTCTTAAATGGATTATTGAGCCACATGAATTCACCATGTATTCTCCTAAGTATTTACCATATTCATTCATCCTCCTTAATCATTGGGAAAATCACAAATTGAGAAATTTTTTTCTCTTCTAGGGCTTTGAATTCAAGTTTTAATATACAATTCTCCCCTATAGGCTTCCCATTGTACAAATCCTTTAGTTCATAAATACCAAGATCCACCAAATTAGAATGGATGTATTTCATAACATCCTCAATGTGTCAAACATTGTATGTTACATTGAAAAATGCACCATTTGCATCAAACTCCACAAATTTAAATGGGTGTTTCTTGAATTTAGGTTGTGGCCTCTCAGTGATATCATCTAGATAGTATTATTTTGTTGGAATTTGATGAAGTAATCTGATTTTTATCATAATATTATACTATAGTGTTGTCATTACTAGCAACATGATCTATTGGAGGCATGAGATCCTTTCTATCGATGGTGTTGAAGGATCTAATTGAAGAAATTACTAAGTGTTAAGTCATCCGAGAAGAAGACAGTATGCAAGATATAGGCAACCAAATCTTGAGTTAGAGATCGAGTTGAGGTATGAGATTATGTATTTATAATCTACAGAGGTGTATCTAGCTACATCTATGATTACATCAGTTATATTCAAGGATTAAGAAAGTTATTGAGGATTGAAGTGACACTGACAAGAAGAATAAAAGACAAACAAAGTGAGTTCAGATAGATTAGCTAACCAGTCAATTTAATGTTTGCAAATGATTATTTAAGACCCGGTTTATGTTATGTTGAATTTATTTAGTTGACCAATGCATTTTGGCACAATTGTATTTGTCTTTTATGGCAGTGGGTAAAATGTTTTAGGGAAAAGACCGACTTAGACAAATTGTTATAAAAGAAGGATGAAATCAAGTTTTAGGGTTATTGCTGGAGAGTTGAAGCATTGTGTTACGAAATTGTAATTGTGTGAAGCTATTGGATGTTCAAGGTGGCACTGTGATCAGAATTGAAGTGGATATGTCTGACGGGAAGTGTCATGATCATATCATTTACTCTTGGGTCTATCTCAAAACAAGTCCTAACAAGTTTGTAGATTCAATCCTTTAACAAGTTCACTTCGAATAGGCGGAGAATGATCTTTAATAGGATATAAAATATAAATCCTCTAACTAGGTAATTCTCAGAAGGATTTTGAAATCCTTTAACAAGGTAGTTCTTAACAGGACTTGTATATTCTCTTAACTAGGCTAAAGATACTCTTAACCAGGTATAACCTTAGTAGGGTGTTTGTAATTACTCTTGACATGGCAGATTTATTTGGTGCACTAGTGAAATTTGTGGGTATCATCTCATATGTGGTTTTATCCCTCTAATAAGGGCATCCACTAGAAAAAACTTGTGTTATGATCTTACTTTGTGTGAATGGTATATTTTCTTAGTGTTAGTTCCCAAAACCACAGATTGGCAAATCCTATGAGCTTTCCTAGTCAACGTTGGGATCATCCAACTGCCCTTGACAACAAACAATAGTGATCGATTATGATCTTCCTCCCCCACACTTTAGGCTCTATAGAACCAAGGCGGGTGGGCCTATACCTCAACCAAACTTTTTGTCTTAAGGATTTTTATAGTAGACAGTAATTATAAATTAAAGTTGGGTGATCTCTCAAGATGGAAAGTGAACTCTTGAGATAGGTCGAATTGTGAATATCAAAACAATTAAATATTTGAATTATGTGAGAATTCTTAAAGAAAATTTGCTAGTTAAAGAATGTTTTAAAATAATGTATTATTTTGTTTGAAATAAATATTGATGACTACTTTATGCTTATAATTTTCTCGAACATAGACTTCAACTTAAGGATAATAGATCAATGCCTTTCTTCTATTCAGTAATAGGGATAGTTCCTCCTTTAATCCTATGTACAACTAAGTGAGATAGAGAACACCACCTAAATGCTCCTATCAACTACTCCTCTGCAATGTCTTTAATTATTTTAGTATGCTGTAATTAGTCTTATTGAATTTAACCCAAATTTAATGAGCCCAATAAGATAGAATTAATAGTGTCAGATAATTCTAATGATCAAATTGCATAATAACGAGAATCATTTCCAAATATAAATTTTTAAATAATCTTTATCTTTTGGAGATATAATCACAAAGGAATGATCAATCAGGAATGATCAAATCCATAACTCCAAATCAGAGAAAATACTAATTTATATTAATTCTTCATAAAGTCTTCTGTACAATAGATCAATTGTAGAAAGTGAAATAAAAAATAATAAGTTTTTTAAAATTGTAGATGATCTTCTTTAGCTTTACATTTTACACCACATATATATCTGGTTGAATGTTTTTCATACCCCTTTAGGGTGAAGAGACACCACCCTATGTTAAAATTTAAAAACTTCTTTTGAAAAAACTTGTCAACAAGCTAACTAATAACTACCTATCTTTCAGATTTGGCTTGGGTCAAAAACCCAAAACAATTTATACGAACATAATATCTTTACTGGAGATAGGAAATTTGATTTTCCAAACTGGGTCTATTTTATATTTTCAATGTTTGATCATTTTTATTCTTTTTTGACATCATCTTTACATCAGGTCAAAATTCCATATCTCTGAAACATTCTCTTACATAATTTTGATTGTTCCTATCACAAAGCTTCCTTCCTCAATCCCTCAAATTTTAATTGAAAAGTAAAATATTTTTGTATCCCATTTAATTTACTCCATCATATATAAATTATTGGGAATGAAGTTTAGGATACTATTTTTTAGAGTTTTATCTCTATATATGACTCCAAATTTTGCAAAATATTTAGAGCTCCAACAAGCTCTTTCTGGGGACGTATGCTCCATGTGAGAATAGTGAGATCTCAATTATCTTTGGAGAAGAAGGTCATTATTTTATTATCCTATTCATAAAATATTTGTTTGAACTCAATTTGGTGGCCCATGGCCCGAAAAATGAATATTATTCTTTTCTTTTGTCAAAGACCTGATTCTGATCATGCAGTGATATAAACTTTTTGAAAAACATTTACTTCTCTTATTACATCCTTTTCACAATACTTATCATCAACATTCCTTCTCATTTGATTTGAAAGTAAAGTGTTGTGTTTATAGTCTCCTTTGACCTTAGATAATTTGCATTTATTTTATCCCTATCACATCTTAGAAACCATTTTATATTGTACCTGCCTTAAAAATTTTATGATATCAACCTTATTACCATATGTGAGTTTGAAAGGATTCCTATTGTAATATTTGAAATTTCTAATATCACCCCTTTTACTGTCCCTTTTACCCTTTGGTTTATTTTTTGTTATTGAATTCAAATTTTTATTTTCATCTCCTTTTGGAAGTGAATTCCTTTTAAACTTTTTCTTTGAGATAGGCTTCTCCTTGTGAAAATATTTAGGCCTTACATGTTTCTTTCTTTTCCTTTTAACAATCTTTTTATGTTCTATAAATGTTTCATTTTTCTCACCTAGGGACTTTGGACATATGTTATCTTTAGGAGTATTTTTCTAGAGAATCTTTATCTATTCCTCCATCGCACATACATTCATGAGAGCTTCCCTCAGGTTCGTTAAGTATTTTATCATGTAAGAGATCATCAAAATTCACGTCTTCACTAAATGTGTACACTTGAGAATCATCATCTTCTCTATTAATAGGATCAAAATCTTCATCCATATCATCAATTAAAATTGCCTCTTGTATATGCTTTGTATGCAATTCTATTTCATCCCCATACTCTGAATGTAATTCTATTTCACAAAATGGATTAAACATTTCTTCATATTCCTCCGGAGCTTCATCATTCAAAAAAATTTCACGCTCACTTACAGAAACACCTTTTGTATTATACTCACCACAATATATGTAGCCTCCTGACATATCATTTTATTCATTTAATCTATCATGAATATGCTTTAATCCACTTATCTGTCTATTTTGGAAAATTGAGAAAAAAAATTGGAGCATTTCTCTGAACATGTCTTTGGTATTCCATATCTAAAAAGTCTGAAAGTTCTTGTAAACTAAGAAAATTGTCTTCCTCATTTTTACATTCCATGTAGTCTATTTCCATACAAGTCTCATCAACAATGGATTTTTGTTCAATTTGATCTAAAATTTCTTCTTCATCTAAATCTAGAATTTCATTAGGGTTTTGTTTCACTTATGTGTATTTTTCTTTGCATTGATCATCTTCTTTTAATATATGCACAAGGAGCTTTACAGAAGGATCATATAATGTGATTCCTAACTCACACATTTTATTTATTAATTCCTTACGTAGAGGCATAATGTATAAATGTTTTTCTCCATAAATGATAACCACCCTTATCAATAAATGTGCTGAAGATTCACCTTCATAGTTTTCCAAACTGATAAATTCATCCATGTAAGACACATAAGCTTCTCCTTCCATAATGCAATTCTGATTTTCGTCTTATTCATTACACATGTTATCCTCTTCTTTACTTGCATCATGAAATTTGTATAGGAACCATTGTTCAAATTCTCTCCATGATGATATGCTCTATGTAGGTAGTGATTCATATTCTTATCTTGCATTATCCTGCAAAGTCCCAACAAATAAATTCATCACCTGATCTTCTTCACAAATCTCATGATGTTCTATAAATGTGTAAAATGCATCCAAATGATTTTGATTCATCCCATTCCCCATGAAACTTTGGTACAAGCTATGAAACTTTGGTACAAGCCATTACCCAATGAAATATTCCAACATCCAATGACTTGATGCCATGCAGAACAAATGGTTTTCTCTGAAACAACTACTTATTTTGGTACATTCTGAATATATGAATTTGGAAAAACTTCTTTCTTCATACATTAGGTTATTGTCTCTAGAGTCTCCACCTCTTTGAAAGAGGAAAAATTTACTTATCTCCTTCTGGGTCTTCTCCCTGAGTAGAGTCACTAATTGAAAATTTCTTATTAAATAGAGTCGCCACCTCTCTTTGAGGAAAATATTGTTTTTTGGTCTTCTGGGTTCTTTCTTGCAGCAAAGTAAACTTCTGTCACCAAAGATTCTCGACAACTTATTTACAACTCCCCAATAGAGTCACCAATATGTTGGTTCCCAAAACCATAGATTGGAAATCCTATGAGATTTTCTACTAAATGTTGGGATTATCCAACTGCCTTGGCCAATGAATAGAAGTGATTGATTATGATCTTCCTCCCCTACAAGTCAGGCACTGCAGAACCAAGGCTAGTGGGCCTATACCTCAACCAAACTTCTTGGCTTAAGGCTTTTTATAGAAGATAATAATTATACAATAAACTTGTGTGATCTCTCAAGATGACAAGTGAACTCTACAGATAGGTTGAATTTTGAATATCATAACTATTAAATATTTGAATTATGTGAGAATTCTTTAACAAAATGCTATTGAAAGAATGCTTTAAAATATTGTATTATTTGGTTTGAAATAAATATTGATTACTACTTTAAGCTTGTAATATTCTCGAACGTAGACTTCAACTTAAGTTTAATAGATCGGTGTCTTTCTTATATTAGGAAATAGAGACAAATCCTTCTTTAATCCTATGTACAACTAAGTGAGACAGGTAACACCACCTAAATATTCATATCTTTGTCAAAATGCTAGTGACCCTGGGTCTGTGCAGTTTGTATAATTAAACCTAACTGAAGAGTCTTTGAAAAAGTATGGGTATCCTATTGAAATCAGTTGTGTTTATATTTTTTGGTCACAATGTGAAGTTTGAATATATGATTCATTTCATATTTTGGAGAATATACTTTAGAAAGGTTTTTGAAAAAATATTAAGGATTTGTGAAGTTATTCACAGTTTGTAACTATTATATGTTAGTTCACAGATTTGGAATTGTGGTTGGTGTGAAATATGGTCTTTGAGCCTTTGAAAAACTAAGCTTAGCAGTAGAAATTTTTTAATTGAAATTTTTTTACTTGAATAAAATTTTTACTTCAAATTTTAATAGGTGAATACAAAATTGATTTTCTTCGGTTTGTAGATATTATTGGAACATAAACGATTTAGTTTATTGATTTTTAGGAAAGAGATAAAACATTATATTTTTAAAGATATTTTGTATACACTAATGTAGGAGTATATTAGGATCATATTAATCTTGCATCAACCAAAACCTTTTGTTTTTTGTTGATCAGTCTAGTGTTTCTAGTGGCGGTCGATCTGTGGTTATCTTTTTAAGATACATTTGCTTATGTGCATTCTTAGTAGTATGCTAGAACTTATCCTATGATCACACCTTATTTGGATTCATCATCTGTAAGTTATCATATTTTCTTTGTGGAACTATACTCTTCTTCATGTTGCCGATTAGTGGTTGGGTTTTCGATATTTTTCTTGATCCCGTGACTGGTTGTTTTGGGCACAACCATGTTAGCTCACTTATGTGTTTGATGCTGACATATTTGTATTCACATCTCTAATTCTTTTATTTGAGTTTGTTCCAATTGATTGATTACAAAACTATTTTTTTAACACATTTTCTTATTCTTGGAAAATGTGATATTTTCTGGGTCAACCGATCATTATAATTTCTATTTAACATTATGGACTTGTTCCTATGGAATAAGAGAGTTTTCATAAGATTATCTAACCTAGCTTGGATAGGGTTTGTAAGATATTTATGATATAATAAGGCATGTGTTTTTGGCATGTGAGACTACATATTGCAGGTCTATTGTATTTGATTGACCGATCATAATTGAAGGATGATCTCTCATTTTCTAAATTTTGGCTTGTTTTTCTTGTTATTTTTCATTGTGTGTTTGCTGTAAGGATCTGATTGATCTTTTGGGATTTATCCATACTTGATTGAATGAAGTGGTATCAAAGAAAGGTTGAGTAGGGCTTGCAAATTAGGGTTCTCTTGTGAGGTGGTGGTTGAAAGTATCTAACCTAAAAGTACTAAGGATTATGCAATGGCCAGGAGAAATGCTAGAGGTGGAGCTAGGAATGTAGATCCAGCAGTATTAGACTTGTTAAGACAAATTTATTCCAAATTGGAAGCAATAAAGACTTCTCAGAGAACAGGAAAACATATATAAGATTCTAGTGATGAAGAAGGAGATGAACAACATCAAGATTTAGTTGTGGAAGAAGAAAAAATTAGGCACAACCAGAGTTGAATTGTGAAGATGAACGATTCATTACAGAATTGACTAATGTCAATAAGAGACCTCATTTCAATACCCCTGATTATCATGGAAAGATAGATGCTGATGAGTTAATATATTGGATCACAGAGATGGAAAAACATTTTGAGCTTAAAGGAACCAATGAAGATAATAAAGTAAAGTATGCTTGTACAAAGTTGAAGGGACATGCATCCCTATGGTGGGACCATTTTTAGATAGATCAACAAAGAATAGGTAAATACAAGATCAAATCTTAGGAGAGGATGGTAAACAAGTTAAAATCTAAGCTCTTAGCTAAGTACTACCAAGTAAACTTGTTTAGCAAGTTGCCAAATTTTAAGTAAAGAGACATAAGTGTTAAGAGTTATACTGAGGAGCTCTACAAGTTGAACATCTGATCTAGTCATATAGATGATGAGGTTGAACAATTTTATTGATATCTTAATGGTTTGAGGGTGTCCATAAAAGATGAAATCAGTCTGTTGCAGATAAGAAGTGTGGAAGAGACTTATAAGTAGGCTTTGAAGGCTGAAGAAAAGCTGAATAGGAAGCATTAAAAAAAAAAAAGAGGCAGAGGAGGAAGATTTTAAATAGGTAGAGGTAGATATTTTGGAGAGAAGGGAAAAGTGATTCAGAAGTTAAAGACATTGATAAGTATAATCATGATAGGAGTTCCTACCAATATGAAGGGAAAAGTAGTGGTGAACGAAATAATCTCACTGGCACCTATTTTAAATGTGGTGAGGCATGACATGGAGCCTTTGAATGCAAAAAAAGTAACTCTGAGAAGAAGCCAAAGGGTAGTAGGAGAAAAACATGTGATAATGAAGAGTCCACCAATTCAGTGAGTAACAATGGAGTAGAGGAAGGTGCAACCTTGGTGACTAGGAGAATCCTCTATCAATGGGAACAAGAGAAGGAGTCTATACAGTGGAAGAATTTGTTTAGAAGTAGATGTAAGGTGCATAACAAGGTGTGTAATGTTGTCATTGACACTGATATTTATGATAATCTTGCTTCAGAGGAATTGGTTGAAAAACTAAAATTGTAGAGGATGAAGCATCATAAACCCTATTAGATTGCATGGATACAAGATGAACACAAGTTACTAGTAAGTGAACAATGCCTAGTTAAGTTCAAGACTGTGAAGTACTATGATGAGGATTTGTATGATATTATTCCTATGGATGTTTTTCATATTTTTTTGGGTATGCCATGGCAGTATGATAGGAAAGCTATACATGATGGTAGAAAAAATATCTACACTATTGTTTCCAATGGGGTGAAAAATTTTTTTTTACCTTTAGAGGAACCTCTTAAGAGTGAAGTATGTAACAATGCAAGGATTTGTCTAGTGGATGGTAGGAAATTTTTTGATGGAATGAAGAATAATAATGTGTGTTTTTCCTCAGTATCTAAGGAGCCTAAAAAGAATATTTTGGTAGAAAACATCCCGAGGAGATCATTGGATTCTTGAATGAGTATGCTGACATCATATCAGATAATGTACTTGATGGATTATCACCAGTAAGAAGTATGAGTCATTACATGGATTTGATACTAGGAGCTAGTTTAAAAAATAAAGTAGCATATAGCATATCACCAATGGAGAGTGGATAATACAATAGGCAAGTGGAAAAATTGCTTTAGAGAGGAATGATCATAGAAAGTTTGTGTCCATGTGTAGAACCTATAGTATTAGCACCTAAGAAAGATGGACAATGGAGAATGTGTTCTGATTCAAGAGCTATTAATAATATTATAATTAGGTATCGATTTCCTTTTCCAAGGATGGATGAATTTATGGATTGTTTGAGTGGAGCTAAGTATTTCACCAAGATAAAATTAAAGAGTGAGTATCGACATATTAGAAACAGAGAAGGTGATAAGTTGAAAACTACATTTAAGACAAATGAAGGATTGTATTAATGGTCAGTAATGCCTTTTGGATTATCTAATGCACCTAGTACTCTCATGAGCTTCATTAATGAATTATTAAAGATAGTTTTGGGTAGGTTTGTCATTGCGTATTTGGATGACATCTTAATTTTTAGTAACAGTAAAGAGGAACATTCGGTACATGTGGAGCAAGTATTATCGAGGTTAAGGGAAGAGAAGTTTTTGATAAACACAAAGAAGTGTACTTTCATGAAGGAAGAGTTGGTATACATGGGAATTGTGATATCTATAGAAGGATTGAAGATGGATCCTAAGAAAGTGAAATCCATTTTTGAGTGGCCTACACCAAGGAGTGTAGGAGAAGTAAGATCATTTCATACGTTAGCTAGTTTCTATCGGAAGTTCATTAGGAACTTTAGCTTAATCTGTGGAGCGATGAATGAAACTATGAGAGGTGATAAAAATGAGTTCAGATGGACACATGGAGAAACAAGGAGCTTTGATTTGTCAAAGAAGAAGGTGACAGAGAAACCATAATTGGCTTTACTTGATTTTAATAAGGTATTTCAACTAGACTATAATGATAGTGGAAATGCAATTGGATTTGTCTTCAGTCAAGAAACAAGACCTGTGGCTTATTTTAGTGAGAAGTTGAATGATCCCAAGAGAAGGTATTCAGTGTATGATTAGAAATTTTATGTTATAATCTAAGCATTAAAGAAATAGAGACATTACTTTGTACCTAAGGAGTTTGTACCGTATACTGATCATCAAACATTGAAGTATTTGAGTAGCCAAGGTACGTTGAATCATAGACATCTGGGATGGGTTGAGTTTATGCAGAGTTATATATTTGTGATGAAATATAAGAGTAGTGTAGAGAATAAAGATGTTAATGCTTTGAGTAGGAGAAAAAAATTGTTGACTGAGATGAGGATAGTGGTATTGGGTTTTCATGAATTGAAGACCTTGTATGAGGGAGATCTAGATTTTTCTAAATCTGGGAAATCTTGTAAGGAACCTACTGTTGCTGATAGAAGTAAGTGGTTGCATTATTTCATTCATGATGGGATGTTATTCAAGGGTAGTCAGTTATGTATATTGAGGAGTTCTAGGAGGGATAATATGATTAAGGTGAAACATAGTGGAGGTTTAGCAGGACATTTTGGTATTGATAAGACAATTGCTTTGGTCAATGAGAATTAATATTGGCCACAAGTTCAAAATGATGTGAGGAATTTTGTATAGAGTTGTAAAGTATGTCAAGTTGCTAAGGGAAGAAGTTAGAATGTGGGATTGTAGACACCTTTGATAGTGTCGGTAATACCTTGGGGGGATATTAGTATGGATTTTGTACAGGGATTACCTAGGACATATAGAGGTTATGATTCTATCTTTGTGGTTGTAGATAGGTTTTCTAAGATGAAATATTTTATTCCTTGTAAGAAGACTATAGATGCAGTGCATGTAGCTGATTTTTTTCCAAGCAGATTGTGAGATTACATGGATTACCTAAGAAGATTGTATTAGAAAGGGATAGTTAGTTTGTTGTGTATTTTTGGAGGAGACTTTGGAAGAAGGGGAAAGATGATTTCAAGTTCAGTTCTACTTTTCATCCACAAACTAATGGACAAACAAAGGTTGTGAACAAGAGGTTGGGAAACTTGTTAAGATGTTTAGTTGGGGATAAGCCTAGAAATTGGGATTTAGTTTTTAACACGGGAAGAGTTTGCATATAGAAATTCAGTAAATAGGAGCATGGGGAAGACACCATTTCAAGTGGTTATTGGATTTAATCCTAAGGGGATAGGAAATTTAAGGGATATTAGGCATGATATTAAGAAGAGTGCTAGGGAAGAGGAATTTTTAGAGGTTATGAGATCATTGCAAGAAGATGTGAGACATCTTTTGGAGGAAATGAATCTAGTCTATAAGAGGAGAGTAGATAAGAAGATGAGACATAAGGAATTTCAAGAGGGAGATGAACTTATAGTATACTTGTACAAGGGTAGATTTCCAGTTGGTACTTATAACAAGTTGAAGATGAATAAATTTGGTCCTTGTAAGATCTTGAGGAGATTTGATCCGAGGACTGCTTATGTAGTGGAATTAATTGAGGACATGGATATATCACCAATATTCAATATTGTTTGTTTGTATGAATATCATGAATCATATTGCAGTAGTAGTGGGGAATCATATGTTGGACAATCGTATCCTAAGAAGAAGATGAAGTAGATAGAGAGGATTTTGGATAGTAGAATTGGCCGAAGTACAAGAAGTAAGCAATATATGGAATATCTATTCAAGTGGAAGGACATACTAGTTGAAGATTCATCATGGATTTCTCATGGTGAGCTAAACCTATTTGGTTTTCCTTTGGCCCCAGCAAATTGAGAGACTCAATTTTCAATGACCTTGAGTGTCTGATATAGGAGCATCTTGGGATCATGGTAATATTACATCAACCAAAAATATTTTATTTTTCTATTGATTAGTCTAGTGTTTTCTAGTGGCGGTTGATCTATGGTAGTCATTTTTAGTTGTGGTCGCTTCTATGTGTTCTTACCTGTATGACACACCTTGTCCTATGATCACACCTTATTTGGATTCATCATGCATGAGTTATTGTACTTCTTTGTAGGACTATATTGTTTTTCATGTTACCAATCAATGGTTGGGTTTCCCATCTTTTTCCTGATCTACCAGTTGGAGTTTTTGAGCACGGTTTTGCCAGCTCACTTATGTGTTTAAGGCCAAAATATTTGTATGATCGCATCTCTTATTATTTTTATTAGAGGTTGTTGTATCATCTTAAACTGGAAGCACTTCCATTTTGGTAGGTTTAGCACCCTCGTTTAGTACATTTTCATATTAGATTTACATTTAGGATGCACATGTACTTGATTCTACATTTATAGGTGAAATTAGGGTTAGGAACCTTTGGGTCCTCCTTAATCTCCCTTTCTATGACTCCATTTTGGGTAGAACCTATGTATTGGCTCTCCTAAATCTTCATTATACTTAATCTTTGGCATTTGTACCTCTATCCAACATTTTGGTATGTTTTCTCACCTTCCTAGATCCCCAGTTGACTTGGGAATCCTACATATTTCCCAAGGAGACCAGCCTGAAACCTCATTTATGGGTTGAGGTTGATTTTGACCTAGGTTAGAATCAAGGTTGACCTTGACCTAGGTCAAGGTTGAGGTCATCCTTGACCTAGGTCAAGGTCGAGCTCGACCTTGACCTTTGTCAAGTGATGGTCCCTGCTTTCAAATCTGGAGCCTATCGGGGTTCTAAAACTTAAAATAGGTCCCCAGGTTCGGATGCGGAAGTGTTTTCCCCAATATTCAGATTAATACATCCCATCCTTGGTTGGTGATTGTAATTGGACCATAATTCAAGGTGAAATTTGAATTTTGTTCCCTTGCATTTCCCTAGGAGGTCTATATTGAGATCTCTATATAAACACTCTATTTTGCCTTCATTTTGACATGAAAGAGAATCGTAAGATGATATGATGAAATTACGATTATGACATGATGATGATGCAAGAAAGCAAGAAGATGATATAAAAGGATAAGATATGATGATGCATTGGTACATACAAGCATTTTTGTGGACAATCCATTGTGGATCTTCTTTGGAGCAAGAGAGACTTCTTCCTTCCTTCTTCTTGGATCCACCATTTTCAACCTTCAAGAATTCAAAAGATACTATCATGGGGTAGCAACTACGAATTGTGAGTTTGGTAGGAATAATTTAGCCTTGGGGGCTTGGTATGATTTCCTTATAATATTGAAATCTATGCATTGCTTTCTCATTTTCAATTCATGTTTGGGTTTTAATCTAGAGGATTAGATCTTGACATCACACATTCGAAGCTCTTTCCAAGAGAAACACACACACATACATTCTACTATATCCAGCTATTCGTGGAGGTGGAGATTACCAAAATGGGGGTTTGACTAAGGAAAAACCCTATATAGACACCCCAGAACCCCTCTTTTTCAGATATTTACAGGTGTTGTTTCGGGAGTTACAAGTTTGAGAGCAGTGGTTAGAGCGCAAATCCATATACCCTTTTCAGAAAAATTTTGGGAACCAAAAATAGAATTCCTTTCGAAGAATTTTTAGGTCAATTATGTCCTAGGTCAGAATCATAAATTCTAGGTTAATGGTGACATTGACTTGAGGCTACAAATCAGAACTGTGTCAGAATTGAAAAATATTTCTGCGTTTTGTTTGTCTCTGCATTTCCAATCCAGATCTGGTCTTAGATTTTCCAGAAACTCAACACAGGCTTCAGAAAATGTCATTTTCAGATCTTCTATGATGTGAGGTAGGTATTTTACTCCATTAATCTTTTCTTTCATTTCCAAATCTATATCCATTATCAAATACAAATTAAATGTAAATGGTTAAATTATGGCTTAGGTCTCTCTTATACAAATCTCTATTGTGCAAAATTCTATTTAGGAGATCATCCAAATTTACATATTGCATTTTGGTGAACCTAACGTGAAGACAACTCTTTCTCTTTGGTATTAGATTTAAATTTCATATTAGATCTTGCATGCATATAGAAGTAGGTTTTCTTTTATTCTCTTTCATTTATATTCCAAAAATACATAAAAATTATAAAAATTCTTTAAAAACACAAAAACATTTACATGCTTGTAATTTTATTGTGTGTTCAACATGTATGACTCTTGTTTTGAGTACTTTGATGAAGATTTTATTGTACAAGATAATATATCCTTTAATGAGGTACATAGAAGTGAGAAAGAAAATGGTTCGAATGAGATATCCATGGATCCTATTCCTATTTCATCCTCCTCCATAACTTCTCTAATTGAATTTTACCATAGTATGTGTGCATGGTTAAGTTCATGTCCTACTATTTGTAACATTGAGGCATCTAGAATATTATTCCCTAAACCTTTGATGATGGTAAAAGGATGTCCTTGAATCACTATTAAGGGTAAACCTAAAGATCCTTTTCATTTCTTTGATAATGTGGATTCCATTTCACATTCTTATCGCACATGGAATAATCCCCAACCTACTGTTATAGCCTCTTTACCTCCCTCTCAACCCATGCTTCCTCAAGCACCTAGGTTACCTTCTTCCTTTAAGGAGTATGACTTAGTTGAGCAATTACGCGCTACTCCAACTAAGATATCTTTATGGGAATTGCTTCAAACTTCTCCTACATATCATGAGGCATTACAAAAAGCTTTATCTACTCTTCCTGCTCCAACTCCTAATCAAGAGAATATTAATTCATTTTTCAAGTGCATGCATACTATGTCTTCTGTACCTCCTATCTTGTTCACTGATGATGATTTACCTTCTATTGAGGTGCAAAATCAATATGATGCCCTTATGGTTGTTGTTTCTATTAATCAGAGTATCATTTGTAGAACATTAATTGACAATGGATCTGGGCTTAATGTTTGCAGCATGGATATTCTCAAGGATATTAAAGCCGATCTTACAACCATTCAACCTGATAATATCCCTGTTCATGGATTTGATAACATTGCAAAGAATACATTGGGTATTATTACATTACTTATTAAGGTTGGTCCAGTTCTTCTTAACACACTTATTCATGTTATGCCTAGACCTCTCAATTATAACCTTTTGTTAGGAAGACCTTGGTTACATACTATGCATGCAATTCCTTCTACTCTACATCGTAAGGTTAGGTTCATTTATAACAATCTGATGTATACATTACATGCGGATGATGCGCCAAGTCCTTGCTTAAATGTGGAATATGCTAAGATTTCTAAACCCATACAACCAAGTAAGAAACCTGAGAAACCTCCTGAAGTTAAACAAGTTGAAGCTTCGTCCACTTCTTTAACTGAAGATGATTGGGGAACATTGGATTTTGATCCTTCTTTTATGGGAGAATACAAATTTTTTGATCTAGAGTTCATGAAGGAACAAAATGGGTTTGAAAAATAAGTTTTTATTCCTTCACTTTCTGGGGAATTAAAAAGTAACTTTGTGGCTACTTCCCTTGAAGAAACAATTGAAATAATAAAACCAGATTGTTATGACATTGTGACATATGCCGCTCCTTTAAATCAATCTGATATGGCCGATAGACATGGTTCCAGTTATCATTTACTTAGGAAATAAAGATTCAACGGGAAAGGATGTGGAAAATATGAACAAGGTATACAAGTGCCCTTGGACAATGAAGTTTATGATTATACTTATGGGATAGGATTCAATCCGTATAAACAACCATCATCTTTTCCTCTTAATGTCAATCATATCTATGGCGGACATTTAAAATTGGTTAATCCGCTTCTCCTTAACATAGATCAAAAACCTAGTTTGGATATTTTTCCTGAGGATGAAGCCCTAGCTGATTTTTTAGGATCTTATCAAGATCTACCTATGTTTCATCATAAAAGGAGAAAGCCTTATTGTTTGAATAATCAAGCCTATTTTTGAGAACGTGATGAACAAGATATTTCTCCTTTGCCAATGGACTCTCCAATGCAAAGTAATTTATTAATAACTGAGACTAGGGAAGTTCAAATGGATGAGAATGACTCTGAAAAATTAATCAAAGTGGGGAAATGTTTGAGCCAAGATGAACATGATCAATTGGTTTCCCTCTTGCTTTAATATAAGGATATATTTTCTTGGAAATATTTGGATATGTCAGGTATTGATCCTAAGATTGTTACTCACAATATTGTTACTCACAATATCCGAGCATTGCCTTGTTAGTGAAAGCTGAAATTGAAAAATTATTAGGTGCTAGGTTCATCCGTTCTATTGATTACTTTGAATGGATTTTTAATATTGTGGTTATTTCTAAAGGAGAAAATAAGATAAGGATGTGAACTAATTTTTGAGATTTAAATAAAGCATCCTTAAAATATGATTTCCCCTTACCCAATATTGATACGATTGTGGATTCAACAGCGAGTCATGCTTTGTTATCTTTTATGGATGGGTTTTCAGGTTATAATAAAATATTTATTCCTATTGAAGACAAAGTTAAGACTGCAATTATTACACCTTGGGGAACAATTTGTTGGGTCATGATGCCTTTTGGATTAAGAAATGCGGGAGCAACTTATCAATGTGTTATGACCTTGATTTTTCATGATTACATCCATAAGATGATAGAAGATTATGTAGATGACATCTTGGAAAAACATATATAAAGAGAGGACCATGTGTTTATTTTAAGGCAAATATTTGAAAGAATTAGGATTTATAACATGAGATTAAATCCTAAGAAATGTGCTTTTGGAGTTGATTCTGGTAAATTATTAGGATTTATAATCTCTAAGCGAGGCATAGAGGTCGATACTAAAAATATTGATGCTATTGTTAACATGCCTCCTCCTAAGAGTATTTCTCAATTACGTAGTTGACAAGTAAAAATACAAGATATTTGTCACTTTGTTTCTAACTTAGTCGATAGAACTATTCCTTTCACCTCCTTGCTTAGAAAAGATACAAGTTTTTCTTGGAACCAGGAATGTAAACAATCCCTTGAGACAATTAAGGAGTATCTTTGTAATCCTCCTATTTTTCAACATGCTCAATTTAATAAACCCTTCTACTATATACTTCTGCCACTTCCCATGTTGTGAGCACATTGTTGGCTCAACATGATAGTGAAAGTAAGGAAAGACCGGTATACAACATCAGTCAGAATTTACTTGATTATGAAACAAGATATACTGATTTAGAAAGACAATGCTTGGATTTAGTTTATGCTTGTCAAAAAATCATGCATTATCTATTGAACATTGAGGTTAATGTGATTGTTAAATTTGATCCTCTCAAACACCTTTTCTCAAAAATTGATCTCTCTGGTCATCTGGCTAAATGGGTGATGTTACTTATAGAATTTGATCTTAATTTCATTCTTCAAAATTCAATTAATGGACAAGATTTAACTGATTACTTAGCTGAAGCTCCTTGTCCTCATTCTAATACGAGCATCACCTCAAAAGAATTCCCTGATGAAAATATTTTAGCTATTAAGCAAGAAGATGTTTGGGAATTATATTTTGATGGTTCTAGATGCAAGACAGGTTCTGGTGTGGGCATTAGCTTGGTCCCTCCTACAAAAAAACCAATCCCTATGTCATATAAATTGACCTCTCCTTGTACTAACAATATTGTGGAGTATGAAGCTCTTATAGATGGCTTACGAAAAGCTTCATCCCTTCATATTAAAAAATTAGAAATATACGAGAATCACAATTGATTGTTGAACAAATAAAAGGGGGTTATCAAACTAATAATGATAAAATGTCACAATATAAAGAATTGGCTCTTGATATTCTTTCACAATTTTCTTCTTATACGATTTAGACTTTACCTAGAAAAGATAATCGACACGCAGAGGCCATGGCAACCGCAACTTCCTTGGTTTGTCTCGAGAATAATACTGAAGAATTTCAATTTACTATACACACTCTTAAATACCCTGCATTTTCTAATAAGGTTACTACTGATTGTTTTAACTTGCATTTGGATGAATGGTAATCGCATATCTTTCATTTTTTGAAAGACAATACATTTCCTAAATCAACAACAAGGAACATGCGTAATCATATTAGGAAGCTTGCAGCACGTTGTATCATTTTGGGAAATACCCTTTACAAAAATTCTTATAATGGTTTTCTATTAAGATGTCTTGGTAGAACCGAAGTTCTGATAGCTTTAGCAGATGCTCATTCTGGTTCTTGTGGGGGACATTTTGGTGGTAAATCTTTATTTAATAAACTTCTTAGAATGGGATATTATTTGCAAACAATGGAACACAATTCTTTTACATTTGTTAAGAAGTGTCCTCAGTGTCAGCAACATGGTAATTTAATTCATTCTCCTGCTCATGAGCTTCGTAACCAAGTTGCTCCATGGCCTTTTAGTATTTGGGGTTTTAATATTATTGGAAACATTTCACCAGCTTCTTCTCAAAGACATACATACATCCTCACAACTACAGATTACTTTATGAAGTGGGTAGAGGCTATTCCTCTCCATTCTACTACTGCAGATATTATTTGTGATTTTATTCTTAATCAAATTATAGCACAATTTGCTACTCCTTCAATGATAGTTTCGGATAATGACACTTCTTTCAAGAATAAAGAAGTCACAAAATTATTGGAGAAATATCATATTCAACATAGATTTTCTACTCCCTACCATCCTCAATCTAATAGTCAAGCCAAAGCATCGAACAAAGGTATTGAACAAATCTTAAGGAAAACAATCAATAAGCATGTGAAAGACTGGCATACTCAACTTACTTATGCTTTATGAGCTTATAGGACTAGTGTTTGCACCGCCATGGGTACTTCTCCTTATAATCTTGTTTATGGTACTGATGCTATTATCCTATTAGAATTAGAAATACCTTCTTTATGTGTTTCATTCCATGGGATAACTGACAAGGATACTTTCCAGGAACAACGATTACAAGAATTAGAAATGTTGGATGAACAACGAATAAATGCTTTGGAGCATATTAAGGCTTATCATAAATCACTTCAAAAATAGTATAATCATAAGGTGATTGAATGATCATTTTTGGTAGGTAATTTAGTCTTATATGAAAATCAAAGGAATGTGAATGATTTACATAGTGAAACAGGAAAATTTAGCCCAAATTGGCTTGGACATTTTGTGGTAATTGAGGATTTTACTTCAGGTGCTTATAAGATTGCTGATATGAATGGTGTTCCCGTTAAAGAACCTATTAATATTATGCATCTCAAACGTTATTATCCCTAATACATCAATTTTTCTTCATGTATTTATGTGTTCCCTATAGAATAGTTATGTTTGTTTTGTAGGTTATGTGATTTGAATACACTCATACATCAATTCATTCTTTCTTTATGTTAAGTTTTTGTGTATTGATGAAAAGAAAAGGTAATCAATCATAGAACTAACTGTGCAAGCAAAATTTTTCATATATATATAAAGTTCCATGAGTTTGGTACATATATGGCACAAATGTCATGGCTATTAATATCTATCTTTACACTTCGAGGGTCAGTGGCTCCCAACTCTCTCTGCTCTATGGTGTGAGGCTGAAGATCTCACTACGGTAGTCTGTGTGTGACTCCTCAATATTCCCATCTCATTGATGTGCTAGTGAGATCTCTATAGGTCATCCATCAATTTCTCTTCTCTTTCTTTGCATAACATCAGCTCTCACTGGATGCATGCAAAAATATCTGCATGTCTTCCAGGATCTCTCTATCTGATAAGGGACTCTCTCTTACTATCTGGTAGTTGGTAGGATATACATGTATCATTCAAAACCTCAGATACAAAGCTCCTCCACTCTGTTACGCTAGCTGCAAAATTCAAACATATTTATCTTTTAGTACTTCTTCTAGAAATAACATTTCTTAAAATATTCTAATCAATTACATATATCATACCTAGATCTCCCTCCTTGGTATCACCAAAGGATCTAGATGGTGGGGGCATGGAGTGACTACCCTCTCCTCACTCGCTACATCTAGGTATAGGTGGTGGTGTGTGTGTATGTGCACGAGAAGGTTGTCATGATCTCAATGGTACAACATGGATCAACTGATCATCTAAACCTGTACTACCACCTGGGGGCATATCCTCTACTCTCTCGTATGCTCCCTTATCTTATCTCTCTTTTTCTCTCTCTCTTCTTCCCTCTTCTTCTCTCTCCTATTCCCTCTACTCCTCCATGGGATATCCCTCAGGGATGGGCTCCTCATCTTTATGATCCTTCTCCTCTTCCTCTAGTATGTCACCACCTTGGTGCATCCTCTCTCAAAGACTTGGATCACTTGTAGGGTAGTCATCAGGGAAGATGGGATGGGTCTGTTGTAAACTCCAGTACCTAATATACTCTCTACTCACACCTGAATAGGATACATTGGTATTCGCCTCTATATCTTAAGTCTCATTTGTCTTGCTATATAAAATATCTACTATTGTGGGTCGTCGTATGGCATCGGGTCTCTGATAATATCTCATCAGATATTCATATTGAGGTACTATCCTAGGAACCCCTGTGTCAAACCAAACTGTCTCATCACTCTATCATAATAATATGGCATCACTGCATGACTAGTAGGAGCCTCTAGTAGCTTGCACTACTGGGAGTGTCTCAACTGATGTCGAGTATCTGGCTATCTTGTCATCTGATAGTATGGTCTCCATATCACATCAATACCTGGTATACAATCAAAGTGTACCCTCCAAAAGAGGATATCTTCATACTGCCAGACATCTGCTAGTAGATATGAAAAGGCTCTTAGTGTGCTTGTATCTACCATCACCATAACAACCTATGGTCAAGTACATGTGTAATGCTCAAACATCCAAACCTGTAGCAAGGTGCACATCGTAAGACTCTCCTGCTGAAATCTCACAAACTGACTCAACTAATGGAAAAGATGGGCTAGCATGCTACGGCCCCATGATAAAAAAATCTTGTCATTCTCCATCCTACAATTCACTATGTTTCACCTTTCAGAATTAGTAAGCCGAAACAGGGGGCATAAGGGGCTCTATGCACTTCTCAAAATAATCTTGGTAAGTCTTAGGTTCTCTATGGATTTTAAATAACCTTGTGTACTACAGGCTACAGATACTAATGGTTTCTTGCAGGAACTCCACATTGAGGACTTGGCTATATCCTTTTTACTTTACAATGTTTTCTTACTTTAGCTTGCATATTCACGTAGTGTCATACCTAAGCTAAAGTGGGGGATAAATGTATCATCATAAAATGGAAGAGCTTCCATTTTGGTAGGTTTAGCACCCTCGTTTAGTACATTTTCATATTAGATTTTCATTTAGGATGCACATGCATTTGATTATGCTTTTCTAGGTGAATTTAGGGTTAGGATCCTTTGGGTCCTCCTTAATCTCCCTTTCTATAAAATTTTTTTGGGTAGAGCCTAAGTATTGGATCTCCTAAATATTTTTTATACTTACTCTTTCTCCTTTGTTCCTCTATCCATCATTCTGGTGTGTTTTCTCACCTTCCTCAATCCCCGGTTGACTTGGGAATCCTGCAGATTTCCAAAGGATACTAGCCTGAAACCTCAGTTCTAGGTTGAGGTTGATTCTGGCCTAGGTTAGAATCAAGGTCAACCTTGACCTAGGTCAAGGTCAAGGTCATCCTTGAATTAGGTCAAGGTCAAGGTCGACCTTGACCTCTATCAAGTGATGGTCCCCGCTTTCAAATCTGGAGCCTATCGGGGTTCTAAAACTTAAAATAGGTCCCTGGGTTTGGATGTAGAAGTGTTTTCCCTGATATTCAGATTAATACATCCCCTCCTTGGTTGGTGATTTTAATTGGACCATAATTCATTGTGAAATTTGAATTTGGGTCCCTTGCATTGCCCTAGGAGGTCTATATTGAGATCTCTCTATAAACACTCTCTTTTGCTTTCATTTTGACATGAAAGAGAATCATAAGATGATATGATGCAATTATGATTATGACATGATGATGACACAAGAAAGAAAGAGGATGATATAGAAGGGCAAGATATGATGATGCATTGATACATGCAAGCATTTTTGTGGACAAGCCATTGTGGATCTTCTTTGGAGCAAGCGAGACTTCTTCCTTCCTTCCTTCTTCTTGGATCCACCATTTTCAACCTTCAAGAATTCGAAAGATACTATCATGGGGTAGCAACTATGAATTTTGAGTTTGGTAGGAATACTTTAGCTTTGGGGGCTTGGTATGCTTTCCTTATCATATTCAAATCTATGCATTGCTTTCTCATTTTCAATTCATGTTAGGGTTTTAATCTAGAGGATTAGATCTTGACATCACACATTCGAATCTCTTTCCAAGAGAAACATACACACACATACATTATACTATATTCAACTATTCATGGAGGTGGAGATCATGAAAATGGGGGTTTGACTAAGACAAAACCCTATATAGCCACCCCAAAACCTCTCTTTTCAGATATTTGCTGGTGATGTTTTAAGAGTTACAGGTTCGGGAACAGTGGAATAGAATGCAAATCTAGATACCCTTTTTGGAAAACTTTTAGGATCCTAAAACAAAATTCTTGTCGGAGACTTTTTAGGTTGATTCTGCCCTAGTTTGGACTCAAAAATTTTGGGTCAATGGTGACATTGACTTGAGGGTACAAATTGGAACTATTTCAGATCGGGAAACAATTTCTAGGTTTTGTTTGTCTCTTCATTTCCATTCTAGATTTGATCTTAGATTTTCCTGAAACTCAACACAGGCTTCAAAAAATGGCATTTTCAGATCTGCTATGATGTGAGGTAGGTATTTTACTCCATTAATCTTTGCTTTCATTTCCAAATCTATATCCATTATCAAATACAAATTAAATGTAAATGGTTAAATTATGGCATAGGTCTCTCTTATACAAATCTCTATTGTACAAAATTCTATTTAGGAGATCATCCAAATTTACCTATTACAATTTTTCCAAATGATTTGGGTCCAGACCTATTTTTTGTAACACGTTTTCTTATTTTTGGTAAATGTAATCTTTTCTAGGCCAGCCGATGATTGTAATTGCTATTTCATCTTATGGACTTGTTGCTATGGAATAAGTGAGTTTTCATAAGATTATGTAGCACAACTTGGATAGGGTTTGTAAGATATTTATGATCTAATTAGGCATGTATGTCTCACATGTGAGACTTCATATTGTACGTCTATTGTAATTGATTCACATATCATAATTGAAGCCTAATATCTCATCTTCTCATTCTTGGCTTGGTTTTCTTGTTATTTTTTGCTATTGTGTTGGCTACAAGGATTAAACTGATCCTTTTGTATTTCTCTATCCTTGACTGCATCATATACTAATACATATTGAGACATGATAAAACATAAACATATTTACATTAATAAATGATATTCTATGAGACAAACATTTAGTTGGTCATATAGTTTCTTGATTCAGTTTTACATAGAAGTTACTCTACAGTGGATTAGATTCATGATGTCTGATATATATATGGAAATGAAGGATATTAAAATAATATAGAGAGGTTATTTAGATCTTGATGAAATATATATTTTTACTTGTGCATAATTAGTTGTACTCATCAGAAATACCTAATTGAGGTCATAGGAATTCATAACTTTGTGTCATACACTATTTAGCACAAAGCATTATTTGTTTAATGTTGTATGATATTAGGTTGTAGTTTCTATGAAAGATCATATTTTTAGGCTCTGTAGGTATGAAATTTATTTTGAAATAAAATTCCAGTGAGGTACAACAAGGCTATAAGTGAGATAGCATTGTCAGTGAGATAATTATACAACGAGTGAGGCATTGTAAAAGGATATTTCTAAATTAAGTCAGGCATGCATTTCGAGTGGTTTTATTCCCCAAGAGGGTTTCCACTCAAGACATATCTTGTGTTACAATTTCATTTGAATGTCTTATCTTTTTTTTTTTTTATCTCCATTCATTTAAGTTGTTTAAGTTTGTATTTTTAATACATTTTTTCATATCACTAATTCATCCTCCCCTCTCGTCTATGATATTTTACTCCAACATATCTATGTGTTGATGCATACACGAGCTGATGCAATTAGTAGAATACTATTATATCATTTTTATATTGCATAGTATTTGTGAGAGTGACTTCAGTGGTGGATTATGTCTTTCATTTCTTATATTCTGGAAGTGAGCCTATCAGTATTAATAGTGAACCAATTTTTAGTTGGCAATGAGCCTTTCATATTTCTAAGTATTTATCTTGACTGAAATTTATCCTAACCGTAGTGAGAAAATTGATAGTGATCCCTTGTAAAAATCACCTTAACCAGTGTTCATTTCATGAGAATTGGTTTCTTCGTGGTTTTTCCTAGTTTGGTTTTCCACGTAAATTTCACTTTTCTTTGTGTTGATGGTTTTGTGATTTAATGTTTACATCTTTTATTATTTTTTGGGTTATTTATGTGCTTACTAGTTCAGTAAAATTTGTAATAGGTGTTTAATAATAATTGATTCACCCCCCTCTCATTTATTCTTGTTCAATAATTGGTATCAGAGCTTGGTTCCTTGGTATAGAGATTAGCTGCTTGAGGCAGATCCGATGGCACACAAATTAAATATTTAAATGTTTGATGGACCTAATTATAGTTCATGGAGGGAGCATATGAGAGGATATATGATCTCAATCAGTTACACCACCTAGAAGCATATGGATAAGAAGTAAGTGTTACCTCAGAATGACCCTACTATTCTAGATGAAAACACAACCTATGAGGAGAATGAGAGAGAAAGCTATGCAATATTTAGTGCTTTATCAAAAATTGAGTTGCCCAAGTTTATTTCATTAAATATTGCTTATGAAGTTTGGGAAAAGTTAAATGATATTTATGAACGAAATGATAGATTTATGTTATCCAAGAAGGAACAACAAAGCCACATTATGAGAATATGATAATGGAAGGTCAAGACATAAGAAGATACTTTCAGGGGGATTGACAATGCAGTGAATGAAGTAAATAATCAAGGAGGAAATATCACCGATGAAGAAGTTATGTCCAGAAGATCTTGATATCATTACCAGATAACTATAGTAACAAGATATTGAAGATTGAGGAGGTAGATGATCCATATAAGTTTAGCATAGGACAATTTTTTGGAACCCTTATTGCATTTGAATTAAGTTAGACAAAGAGAAGAGAAGATCTGAGACAACATTTAAAGAAATAAAATCAGAGGAAGATCTGAATGGTTATAATGATCCAGATGAGTTGGAAGAAAACTTTGCAAGGAAGAAAAAGAAACATAATAGAAAGTACAAAGGTATGTTAGCTCTTAACTGCTTTAGATTTAGAAAGATTGGTCATTTGTCTACTAGGTGTTTGGAGAAAGGTCATCAACATAAATTTAAGAAGTTCAACAAGATAACTTACTATTTTAATGAAGAAGCTAGTATTTCAGATGATGACTCAAAAATAGAAGATTGTTTATTCTATAATGAAGAAGAAAAAATAGGCATTAATATTTGTAACATATGTCCTAAAGTTGATGATAATGTTGAGACTTATTTGTATGTTAGGAGGAAAAAGAAGGAATGGTTGATTGATAGTAATTGTTCAAATCATATGACTAGTGATAAGTTTAAATTTGTAACACTTGACAAATATGATGGTGGTCCTGTTAGATTTGGGGTAATCAAGCAGCATATATTGTCGACAAAGGTTCAAGAAATTTTGATAGAAAGCATAGCACTGACAATGTTTATTATGTGAAGGGATTGTGTAAAAAAATTTTGAGTGTTAAATGTGTTAGTTCCTTTCCTTGCTGACATATGAAATACTCTTAATGAGCTTTCTCTATTTATCCTAGACACTGATCAAGCAAGATATAGAATAACAGAAATAGTTTTTTAAACCCTCTACACTTTGAGCTCCATAAACTCAGGCAGGAATACCGTTCTAGCTTGAGATAATCAAATCATAAGATCATTCAAGAAAATATGAATGGAATTACAGGGATTGACGACTGTAACATTTATTGGATAGATCAAACATAAAGGTAAAGATAAATTTTAATAGTGATAGTCAACTATTTCTAAGGAAAACAAACCAGTGTATTTTCCTAGGGTATGGAGTCACTTATGAATATTTATCACCAATTTCTCATGAACAAGAACTTAAAACAATGACAGATCTGACATAAAAATAGATATACCTTATATACCTATCATCACACATATGACAATTTAATTCTTTGAATTCATTATAAACCCTGAATCTCATTGAAACAGTCCTAAGGCAATTTTAGTCTTTTCTTGAAAGAACCCCAAAACTATTTCAAAATCTGCCTAACGGATGCATAAATTGAACATTCCTTGAGCATTCAATTTAAATAAAATTTAGAACACAACAATGAAGGCAAAATACTCATCATATATTTTAGAACCTGTTCATGTATTTCATTTGTATTCATGATCAAAAATTGCTATTACATTCAACAATGAATTTCAAAACCCTACTTCGAATATATTGGTCTTAAGACAGAGTTTACAACTTCAACTTGTATTCCCCAAAATAAAATTGGCTATCATTTTCCCAGTATTCTTGTAATCCTTTTATAACTAAGGATGCAACAAGCTACAAACTACATGGGAAATATTTTCAAAATCTTTTACAACAACTTTTGCACCTAACATAAAAACAAAAGTTATAATAGAACACTGGTGGAAAAAGTTGGCAAAGTCTGAACAAGGTTTGTTGTTGCAGTTTGACAATATCCTCCTTATCCTTTCAGCTTCACTTCCCACCTGTTCACCTCCTTTGTGGTGGGCCAATCAAAATTCTTTTCCTGTTCCAGGTTTGCAATTTCTTATGTCCATCTGGCATCAATGTTTGTTCTGGCCTCAGAAACAAACTTTGCTATATCTCTTTCAACCTTGCAGAGGTTGTCAATTAGTTCATTACAATATTAAGCATTAATATCCTTTTCTAGGCATTGCTTGATCTCCTCATCCTTGAATATCCCATCAAATCCAGCAGTCCAATCTGATTGTGGCTTCAAAACACCAGCTTCATCATATATCTTTGGGATTAAGGGAGGGCATTGGTCACCAAGTAGTTGTAGTTTATTATCTATTAAGTCAGCTTTGCCATTGAAGAAGGCAAAAGTGGCATTTATCTCATTGATCATTTCAATGGTATCTGTGATTTTATCAGGAAAATCATCACTGTATAATATGGTTGTCTTCAACTTGTCCATTAGCCTCTCTCTTCCTGACCAGGTCTTAAATGTAGGTTCCAAGAAATTCATAGCTTCTGCAACTATCTTTGAGGCTTCTTGCAGTGATCCATACAATGTATATACTATGTCAGTATTCTATTTCAAAACATCAATTTGATGTTACAGTATAGGCAAATTAATAGACATGACATTTACATTCTACTTCTATAATAATTCCTTGGAATGGTCTTTTGTCAATGTTGAGTCCTCTTTTGTCACTATGGAAACATTTGTTTCAACTCTTGATACTTCTTGGGGGACTAGAGTCTTTGATTTCTTACTTTCTTCTAACTCTTCCTTTAATTTTGCAATTTTCCCCTCCAATGTGTGGTTATGAAACACTACTTCTTCATGCTTTTTTGCTAGGGCGATCATTTGGCAGAATGTTGTCTCATATCTTTTCGACAAGTCCTTTGTTTTTGCCAAATTCATGAAGGACACTTGGGTGATTAATTGGGTGATCTTAGTGTCACTGGTGTTTTGCAAGTTCCATATCATCTTATATTCCCTCATTTCCTCTCTTATTGTCATAACCAGAGATTTCTATGTAGTAGGGGCCAAGGACCAGATAGTTGAAGTCTTGGACTTAGGATCAAATCCTGATCCTTTCAATGCTTCATCAATCTCAACCTCTATTTTCATCAGAGGGTATTCCTGCCTTCTAATTTGATCTATGATAAATGTGGACTGTAAGTCCCAACCAGGCATCAATAGTACCCTACAATTTTGTACTAGCAATTTGGATTGCTCCACAGTGATTAATTCACTCTCAGGATCATAATCCTAAAGTGTCTTTACAATCGCCTCATTTTTCTCTTCCTGACCTTCTCCTGTGATCAGGTTTTTCCTTAAATCCTTTTTCTTCATTTTGATTAAGAAGCTCTTGAACTCTTCAAATTTTATGAATTCATCATCTTTCATGAATTCATTTGCTATCATTACCCTCTCATCAGCATCTCCATATAGTACCATCTGACTATCCCCCTAACCTTCATCTTGTGGCTCCTTTTGTAATTACCTTTTTAGCTTTCTAAAATATTTTCCATACTCTATTACTACAGATTTGGCCATACTCTTCCTATCCTGCCCTCTCTTGTGCTTTGTTTTCTATTTTTCTTAGGTGGCTCTCTAGCAGAAGTAGCCTCTTCACCAACCTCTTCTTGTTCTTGGTGTTGTTCCTCTTGTTGTTCTTGATGGTCCTGGTCATGTAGTGCAATAGGAATTGGGGACCCCTGAGACTGTGCATCCTCAGCACTAAACTATGGTACTTTTGCCATCAAAGTGTCATAAGACTTAAGCATTTCCTCCCTTCTTTTTAAGTATGGGAGGTCAGGTAAAAAACCATAAAAAGTCTTTTCTGATTCTTTCTAATCAGTTTGTGCCCTGAGAAGATCTTTCCACTTCCTTCTACTCTCCTGGAATTCATCCTTTTCCAACTTGTTTCTCACAATATCTTGCTCATCCAATGGCTCATGATCTCTGAAAGTTACCCAGGAGACCATGCCTTTTAGAGCTATTTTTACAAAAAAAATTGGATCACAGAATCTAACAACAGCTATGGACATCCTATATTTCTTTAGAAAGTCATTGATCAAATCATACACTCTTTTTCCAATAGAAAAATCAAAACCCACCCATAGTCTAGGGACAAAAGTACCACTCCCTTCTAGGAATTCTTTATCAACCCAGGTAAGTTGCCAAATGAACTCTAGAAATTCAATTCTAAAAGGCACAAATTTGGGGGGAGCATGAGGAGGTTGAGAACAACCATATACCCTAATAATAGTTACATGATCAAAGAAAAAGAAATCTCCCCAATTGTGAGAGATTGGGAAATTTTCAAGAAATTGGTAAGGCCTTAATATCCTCCTAACCCCAATTGGTAATCTCTCCCTTTCATCTCCTATTATATCAAAGATTGGATCCACAATCCAATTAGAGAAACATACAAAATATGAATTTATAGATGAACTGTCCCATACCAGGGTCCACCTTTGAATTGGCATGTTGACACCATATTTTGAATCAAATAGTTGTAGCTCTTCGTCCATGGAGGCCTTGTTGTACAAAATAAAATCATAAGCATTAGATGAGAATAATGTTTAAAATTTGGGACAGGGACATTATTCTATATATCTACCAGTGCAACATGAATAGATTCAACTAGGTACCCCACATAATAATAATTTGAATTGACCTCTGGGTGTTGAATGTTCATTTCCATCATTAGCAGGTCCTCAGCCATAGTAGAATCTCCATCAAATCCTAACACCCTGCTCATGCCATATACTGTGCATTTGACATAGTGATGAAACATGGCCAAATCAAATGGAGGTTTAACATTATCTAGGATAATTACCAGGTTTCATTCTACCCTAGGCATGAATTTGGGCATTTCATATTTCTTGATCATTTTTTCCCTCTTTTTATAATCTTTTTTTATCTTGTCTAGATCAATTTCTGTGCACAATGCACCAGTAATCCCAAAAAATACTGCTAAGGACCTCCTATTGATATGCACTAGGGCTTCCTTGTTCTTTTTCCTAATTACCCTAGCTACTGGGCAATAATTCTTGGCCAATTCCCTAATCAGTTGTATGTCTACATATACATCAGGCACAATCAATTTTCCCATATTTAACTCCTAAGGATTACAAATTGGAACAACTTTGATCCTATTATTCCAGAAATAATGAAACAAAGTATTACCCGAGTATCCTGTAGTGACAAGATTTTTGCACTGACACCATGTATCCTTCCACTCATCCCAGATAGCACTCTTTGTGTTCGATGTCCCAGGTAGCAAATCAAAAAATTCCTCTATATAGTTCTTTGCTGCAACCTTCTTCTTTTTAGACCCTTGTGAGGAAGCACTGGTGGGAGCCTGACTCATCCTTCTTTCTTAATTTGCTATCTCAGAAAAACAAGTTTTGTCTCTCTCACAGAAAATATTAGAATGCAAAAATGAGAATTATATAGAATCAAGCTCAATGATTCATACTTATAGCCATCAAATCTGCATCTTGTCCACTTGAATGGCGAATTCTCGCACTTGCAGTGTCACACAATCATTTCTCTGTAACTAATGTTGCCATTAATTTACACTGTTTGATCCCTGCTGGAAATGAGTACAAACCTTTTTCTCTTTTTGCACTCGTAAGCCTAAAATGAGCCACTTGTCAACTTGTCACCAACCCACTTTACCTTGGTTACATTCAAAATTATCCTTTCAAGTGAGCGATATGACCTTTCCTTTTAAGAAATCATACACTCGTAATCTATTTTTTCTTTGGTTCATATCCTCCGTGACTAAGCGATGACCTAACTGGAAACTTCATCATTTGGTTTTCGCATACTCGCTATCTTTTTACTCTTTACACTTATACCTATGCGAGTGAGTGACAACACTTTTCCATTTATCGATCATGGACTCGTCACTCAAAACTTTATTTTCTTTGAAACCTTGTGAATGAGCAAGTGCACATTCATTTCTCAATCACTTCTTTGGTGCACACTTGTTGACCTCTAACTTATCATACTTGGATCTGAGTGAGTGAGCAGTCTTCAAAACAATCATGCATTATCTTCTGGTCGTACAGTTGCTATTCCTTTCTGATTTGTTTTTATACCTCTACGGGTGAGTGATGACCATTTTCATTATGCACTTTACTTCGTCGCTCACTCGCACTGCAAAATATTTTAGCTTATAAGCATTAGCGAGTGAGTGATGACCCTTTTCCATCACAGTCGTATACTTGCTGGTGAAATTTCTTTATGAATGAATCCTCCAGGATTGAGAAAGTGCCTTCACTAGATCTTCATAATGTATTAAAAGCTCACTTGATGATCCCTTTTGACTTAACTTTCTTCATGAGAAACTGAGCGACAACTTTCAATTTTCTTCATCACACTCTTGTGGGCTTGAAATCTTAACCAAAACATTATCTATGAGTGAGCGGTAGCCAACATTTTTTCTTAATCGCACACATGCTAGTATCTTTTCACTTGACTTTATTAATGGGCGGGTGGGCGATAGCTTTTTTCTTTCTTTCATCGCGCACTCGTGAGCTCATCATTTCAAATTGCAAATCATTGGCGAGTGAGCGGGAACAAAACTCATCTCTTATTCATGCACTCACACACTTTAAAACATTGATTACTTCTTTTGTGACTGAGTGACAAGGACCATCTGATGATGAAAACATACTGCATCACATACTTGAACTACAAAAAACACAATAGTTAAGACTTGGGCGAGTGAGAGACACCTATAACCTAACTTCCTCGTGCACTCGTGGGCTCAAATGACATGCACAAAAACATAGCCTAGGTGAGCGACTAGACCTCTTTTATATCACTCTCTCAGTCGCAAACCAAAAATTTAAAGACCTAAGACCACCACAACTGTGTGATACAAAAAAAAATAACTCATCGCTGACTCGCTGACCCTTTTAACATAGAACTCAATTCCTCATGAGTGAGTGACATAAAAAATACTTCCAACTCGCTTAGCCACAAATTAATAACCCAACTTCAAAATTACATTGTCACTGTGTGATTAACACAATTTAATGACCAAGTCGCTCACTCACACACCTTACTTGACTTAACAAGATATGACCATGACTGCGTGATTTATTCCAAAATGACTCACCGCTCACCCGCACACTTATAAAAAATATTAAAAGATCAGCGTGGGTGCACTACTAAAAATTCAAACAAGGCATTTTGAAGACTTAACCACAAAATTGACTTTTTGGCATGAAGAGACATAGATTTTGAAAAAAACACATGGGAAAACAACCAAAGCTTGAAAATTGAAAATTTTAATATGCAGTGCTAACAATGGCTCTGACTGGGAAAATTTAATTGCAAAATTGACATTAGAAGCCAAAACTCTGGGAGACAAACCACAAACCGAAACAAAAATATACATGCACACACAAAACCACACTAAAGTAGGGAAATCTAATCTACTATGCATGGAAAAAAGAACTTTATGAGAAATAATGTTTCAGGAATTTTCCATGCACTGGAAATTCCTATATCTCACCATTAGGGTCTTCCAAGAAATAAGAATCCTGACCAGGAAATTCCTAGATTACAAAGGGGCCCATCCATATTGATTCAAATTTACCATGTTTTCCCTTCTCTTCTTTCCTAGCATTCCACTGAAGCACCATATCCTTTATCTAAAATTTCCTTTCAATTACTCTTTTGTCAAACAAATACTTAGACTGTTGTTGAAGCTTCATATTTCTTTTATGTGCCTCTACTCTTATTTCTTCTAGTTCCACCAATTGATCCATCCTCTCCATCATGGGTTTTTATTCTTCAAATTCCTCTTCTTGCAGAAATTTGTACATAGGTAACAAATTATTTAAAGGCAATCTTGCCTAAGTTCCATAGACCATTTCAAACGGGGACACCAATATTGCTCTTTTCACTGTTACCATGTCAACCCAAAGGGCTAACTTCAGTTTTGAATGCCAAGACTTTTTATTTTTCTCCAAATTCCTCTTAATGATTTTCATGATGCTTTTGTTGATGGACTCAGCTTGTCCATTTTCTTGAGGATGATATCATGAGGAATAAGATACAATAATGCCATAGTTTTCATAGGAGTCCTTAAACTCCTCAGATCTAAAATACATGGCATTGTCCATGATTAACTTAGTGGGCACACCAAATTTTGTCATAATATTATCCATCAATAAATCCATTACTACCTTTCTAGTAGCCCTTTTTGATGGAACCGCCTCTATCCATTTTGTGAAATAATCTGTAGCCACAAGAATCCAACTATGGCCCCCACTTGATTTTTCTATGAATTCACCAATAAAATCAAGACCCCATTGGGAAAAAGGTGCATCAACAGTCATAGGATTTAAAGGAAAGGCTCCTAAAAATTTCATCTTAGAGTAAAACCTTTGGTAGGGTTCACATCTCTATACAAACTTCTAAGTATCTTTGAAAAGACATGGCCAATAGAATCTAGCTTTGATTATTTTGTGAGTTGTGGTCTTGGCAGAATAATGCCCCCCACACACACCACTATGCATTTCATCCAAGACTCTTTTAGATTGTGATTCATCCAAATAGAATAATAAAATTCCATCCCTATTCTTCCAAAATAAATCACCTTGTATCAAAACATACCTTTGAGCCTGAAACTTCAGAGTCCTTTTTTGATTATCTGACATATGTTCTGGACATTTACCATTTTTCAGAAGAAATATAGCATCAGTATACCACAGATGCAATTCTATGCTAGTCAAATTCATATTTATTGTCTGTACATCATTTACTTGAGCCAACTCCATGTTTGTATCAGTCATTAACTTGGCCAAACCAAAACCCCTTACCAATTTGGTGACTTGAATTTCCAGATTAAATTCTTGGATACTGTTGATCCATCTACACCTTTTTGCAGTAACTTCAGGCTGAGAAAATATATCTTTCACTGTAGCATGTGGAACATAAGCAATTATTTCTGTACAAACTAGATAAGGTCTAAAAACCTTGACTATTTTGACCAATGCATATGCTTGTTTCTCCATTATCTCATAATTAAGTTCTATTGCTTGCAGAGACTTACTGAAAAATGCTATGGGATGATCAAAACCTTCATCATCTTTCTGCAAAAGTACTACAACAATTATATGAAATGAAGCAAAATAAAATATAGAAAAAGAATTTTCATAATCTGGAGATCTTAATACAAGTGCTTGCTGAATAGCTACTTTTATCTCATCAAAATCTGACTGAGCATCCTTATCCCATTCAAACTTAGCATTTTTATTTAGTAATTTAATAATGGACTTTACTATATCGACAAAGTTTGCAATGAACCTCCTCACAAAATTGAATTTCCCAAGGAAAGATTGAACACCTTTGATATTTTTTGGGGGCAAGATTTTGTTAATGGCTTCTACTCTTTCAGGATCAATCCTGACACCCTCTTTGGACACTATATGCCCTAGTAACTTACCTTCTATCACAACAAAGTGACACTTCTTTTGATTTAATGAAATCCCATACTCCAAGGCTTTAGAAAAAATCTTTTCTAGATGTTTACAATGATCCTCAGCCTTTTGGGAATATGCAGTTAAATCATCTTTATACACCACCATAATTATATTTATAAACTATTTAAAAGCCACATCCATGGCTCTTTGGAAAGTAGCTCCTACATTTATTAGGCCAAATGACATTCTCACATAAACATAAGTACCCCATGAGATAGTGAATGCTTCTTTAAACTGTTCAGATTCTTGAACTAGGACCTAGTTGTAACTAGAAAAACCATCCATCATGGATAGCAAATCACAATCAGTAACTCTTTGTAGCATTGCCTCCATGTTAGGCACAAAATAATTATCTTTTAGAGAAGCTACATTGAGGTTTCTGAAATCAACATATAGCCTAATGTCTCCATTTTTCTTTCTGACTGGGACTAAATTGGACACCCAAGAAGAATTTCTAATTGGTTTTATTATCTGAATCTCCCTGAGATTTGTCAATTCTTGTTACATCTTGAGGGCCAGCAAAGGATTGATTGGCCTCTATTGTTGTCTAAAAGTCTTAATATCATTTTTTAATGGAATTTCATGTTGAAAGAGATCTTCTCTATAAGCCTTAAGGTCTTCATAAGACCAAGAAAAAACATGTTTGAACCTTTTCAATAAGTTAATCAAATTCAACCCCACATGAGGAGCCAACTTCTTTCCAATATATAAAATTTTAGGATCACACTCTGATCCCAAGTTTACCTCCTCAAACTCATCCAATTTGGCTGTAGACTTTTTGCACATGTGACTATGATTATCAGTAAACAATCCCTCCAATTGAGTTAGTCCTTTAGGGATTTCACTTCTTTGCAACTGTAGAATTCCATTGCCAAATATGGTTTCTTTCCCATAAATAATTTCTATCAAATTATTATAGTCAATGACTTTCCCTTCATAATTATCCACACATTGAATGAAATTAAGGATATCTTCATCACTTTCAAAGACCTGCCAATTATATACATTATCAAGAATGATAGGTCTATTCTTGGTTTCCACAATAGATACTCCTCCTAGCATTAAATAATCATTTTTCAAGGCCACATTAGCCAAAATATCTTCCATGATATTCTTAGATCTCTCTATCCAATCAATCAAAAATGCATCAAAGAATTGAATTCTATCCCATACAACATGCTTGTACTATTTTAGCTTATCGGTTTTAGCTGCATATTTTGATCTAATTTGTGATATGGCTAGATCTGAATCACCAAAAACTCTTAATAACTTAATGCCATGCTTGATTGCTATTTCTAATCCCAACAACAATGCCTCATATTCTGCTATATTGTTTGTACACTGAAAGGATAGAAGAAATGAGTATTTGAAAGTAATACCTGATGGAGAGATAAATAGTACACTAGCTCCTGATCCTTGTCTAGAGCATGCTCCATCAAAATACATTTTCCACAGTCCATGTTGTTGCAATTCTAATTCTTCTATTATGGGATCTGTGTTTTTCAATTATGGTTGAATCTTTTCAACCTTGAAATTATGCATATCTACATCCACAAAGCAATTGAGCATGTTTGGTTCAAAATTTTGAACATAAACTGGAGATCTAGGCTCTCGCAATAGTTTTGCTTCTTTCCCATTAATAGAAATAGTAGAAAAGGAAAAATCCAATTGTACATGTCCTCCAATAGCTGCAACACACTACCTTGATAAAAGCATGCCATAATAGGGCAGTGAATCCACAACCACAACATCTATTTTAAAAGTGACCTCAGGGTATGCAACAAGTTTTACCTCTAATCCTTGTAAAGTTCCTACTACAGGTACTTCCCTATTGTCCATGGCATAACATTTACCACAAGCAGTATCCGCCTCTAAACCCAATTGTTTTATAACAGTGTAAGTCATCACATTAGCAACAGCTCCCGAGTCCATCATACAATTTTTTAGTAGCATATTATTTGTGAGCAATGCTAGATAAAAAGGATCAATCTGATCTGGCTCTTGGATAATTTTATTTCCTAGACAGATTGGGATTCCATCCTTCTCTCCATTCTTCACTTTTAATTCATCATTCAAATTAGTATTACCATGCATACCAAGCAAATCAGATAATAATGAAAAGGTTGCTTCTCAGTGCTCTTTGATTTTAAACATCTCAAGTAAAGGGACATATACCTTCATCTGAGATAAAGCTTGCTTTATGTCAAAAGTTGGGAAACTCATGACATTGTTAGAAGATGTTTCACCTTTACTCTCCTTCAATTATCTTGTCTTTTGTTCATGAGGAGGGGCAGCTTTATTTTCGCTAACCAGAGTTTCCTTAGGGTCATCCTTTCTATTCCTTCCTTTTTTGTTTTCTCCACATCAGGTGTGGATTCTTCATTTATGACTTCTATGATAATAAGTGAACCAGGTTGTCTCCCTCTTTGATCAACCTTTCTATTTCTAAGCTGATATGAGCTTCTTTCCTATGTTACAGCAGCAATAGTAAGAAACCTTATCTCTTCATCATTAGGCATTCCAAATTGAAGATGTTCTAACTTAGTATTTGTATTATTTACTGTGATTGGAATTATTTCTTCTGGCTCTTCCTCTGAGCTTCCATTGTCATCTTCAATAGTGAGTGCACACATGTTTATTGCAGGTTTTTTCTCATTCTGGCTTTCTTGTGTTCCAATATTTTCATGTGGCTCCACCATGCCTTGAGCTACTGCACATTGATAATGGGAGTGAGGCATATTGCAGGCCATGCACCAGGGAGTGTTTTCCACATTATGTGCCATTTTTTTTTCAATGGATTAGGGATATCTTTGTTGTTAGGATCAGTTTGTTCTTCTGTCACATGTTTTCCATCCTTCCATTGAGTTTTATAAGGAAAATATTGCAATCTCTAAGGCTTATCTTGCCTTTGATACTATGGCCTATTATTTTGAAACCCCTTTTCATTCTTGTCTACCTTAGCAGCAAGATCTTTCACCACACTTACCAATGTATCCATTTTATCTTCTTCTTTGGGGTTCTTATTTGACTGTATTTTTGGCTCTTTCCAGAGTCTACTATCATCCTGTTTGCCAAGCTTTCTAGAAGTTCTTCTATTGCTTTCTATTTTTATGGCCAATTTAAATGCTTCTCTCATGGTTTGGGGGTCTTTATCTCTAAGAAAATAAGTTGTCTTCCCATCTAAAGCATTACAGTAGGTGGTGACACATACATTTTCATCCAATCTCAACACTTGGAACAACTTATACATGTCCTTTTAAAATCTTACATTAAATTCAGCAATGCCTTCATTAGTAAATTTTTTCAAACTCTTGAACTCATTTAACATGAAACCAGAAATTATTTTGTCACCATACTATTCTTTGAAATTTCTAACAAATTCATCCCATGAGTAAATATTGTTATCAAGCAAACCTCTGTACCAGTCTCTTACATCCTCAATTAGGGATTGCACAAACAATTTCATCACAACATCTTCATCTCCAATCTCATAATCATTCATTGTGTCTATAAAAACTTTTAGATGCTCCTCCCTAGTTATAGCATAATTCCCACTAAATTTGGGAATCTTATCTCTAACCTCATTACGGATAGGGTTTGGTTGGCCAAGGATACCATCAAAAAATAGTTTCCTATATCTCTCCAAATGAATAGGTCTTCTCTGGAAATTAGTACCAATATTTTGGACTGCTATTACCAATGCCTACATTTTGTTGACCACCAGTATTGTTCAATCTACTCCCTCCTGGTTGTGATGCGACTCCTTGAGCTGCACCATATGTCTATGTATTTATATTACCTCTAGTATTCTTAATATTAGAGGTATTTACAGGCGTGGTTTGTGTAACTGTAGTGGTATCATTTGTTAAATTGGTATAAACTAGAGAAATTAAGAAAGCAATCTTTCTTTTCATCTTTGAAGCAGCAGCTTCTAATTCAGCATTTTCCAACTATTTTGCAATATCATCTTTGGCCTTTCTAGCCCTTTCTAATTCCATATCAAGTGAGAACATACCTTGAGATATACCCTCTTCAACCTTAGGCTCATAATTTAATGCCAGTGAGCTATTGTTTTCCTTTATCAACATCTATTTGTCTAGCATTAGCTGTTAATATATTTTGTGTAGATATTTGAGACTTAGGAGGCTTTTGACTTTCATAATTAATGACTTGCCTCACCACAGGGCCAATATCTTTGAAATCATTTTTCTTAAGAAAGTGTACTCTTTCTTGGCATTCTTTTCTCAGGGTGTCTACATCTCCAAAAAGTTCTTTATTCAAACCACGAAATCCCTCATTTTCACCCTGAGCTGGCAATTTTAATTGAGCAACTCACTTTTACAAATTTTCTCTTTTAGTGATGGCATTTATAATTTTTTCCTCTCTAGCCTCATCATTCTTCTTCTTGATAAGCAGTAGTTCATTTAATTCCCTCTTCAAAAATTCATTATCTTTGAGGAATCCTTCAATATCAGAACTTGAAGAATCATAGATATTCATCAGATTATCTTCCTTTTGGTGTTCAACTTGTTCATGAGGGATACCCTTGAAATAGGAGGATGTCTCCCCCTTTTCTTGATATACACTCTTTGGTCTAGGTTTAAATATATCCTCAAAATAACCCGTGGTGTCAGACTCAAGATTTAAAGGTTCAATAATTTATTTTTCAGGAATGATACCTAAGGACTGATTGGGACCTATAGATCTAGGCTTCCAAGAGGTTTTGTTATAAGATTCTTCCTTCCTAGAATGGTTCCTTCTAGAACTTTTAGAAACATCACTCTTTGATGTTGTTCGATAGTGATTCTTTGTGGTTTTCTTTGCATTCCTCATCCTAATTAAAATGAAATTTCATACACTTGATCTGTTAATGTTCCCCTTAGAAACACTATAACCAATTTAATCAGAGTCGCCACCCAAAATCTTTTGGGAATAATAACAAAAATTTCACTTCAACAATGATATTCAAAGGATATAACACAATTTGTGATTTCAAAAGCTAGATTTCAAGGAATTGATATATATGAAATAGGATCTTCAAACTAACCTTCACACACATTCCTTGAAACTCCCTAGTAGAGTCGCCATTTTCTGTTATTTCCTTTTCTTGCTGACATATCAAATACTCTTAATGAGCTTGCTCTATTTATCCCAGACATTGATCAAGAAAGATATAGAATGACAGAAACAAGGTTTTTATACCCTCTACACTTTGAGCTCCATAAACTCGGGCGGGAATACCCTTCTAGCTTGAGATAATCAAATCATAGGATCATTCAAGAAAATATGAATAGAATTACAGGGATTGACCACTGTAAAATTTATTGGACAGATCAAACATAAAGGTAAAGATCAATTTTAATAGTGATAGTCAACTATTTCTAAGGAAAACAGACCAGTGTCTTGTCCTAGGGTATGGAGTCACTTATGAATATTTATCACCAATTTCTCATGAACAAGAACTTAAAACAATGAAAGATATGACATAAAAATAGATATACCTTAAATACCTATCATCACACATATGACAATTTAATTCATTGAATTCATTATAAACCCTGAATCTCACTGAAACAGCCCTAAGGCAATTGTACTCTCTCCTTGAAAGAACCCCAAAACTATTTCAAAATCTTCCTAATAGATGCATAAATTGAACATTCCTTGAGTATTCAATTTAAATAAAATTCAAAACACAAAAATGAAGACAAAATAATAATCATATGTTTCAGAAACTGTTGATGTATTTCATTTGTATTCATGATAAAAATTTTCTATTACATTCAACAATGAATTTCAAAACCCTACCTTGAATATATTGGTCTTAAGGTAGAGTTTACAACTTCAACTTGTATTCCCCAAAATAAAAATAGCTATCATTTTCCCAGTAGTCTTGGAATCCTTTTATAACTAAGGATGCAAAAGCTATGGACTACATGGGAAAGATTTACAAAATCTTTTACAACAACTTTTGCAACTAACATAAAAACAAAAGTTATAACAGAACATGGGTGGAAAAAGTTGGCAAAGTATGAACAAGGTTTTTTGTTGTAGTTTGACAATATCCTCCTTATCCTTTTAGCTTCGCTTCCTAGTTGTTCACTTCCTTGGCAGTGGGCCAATAAAAATTCTTTTCCTGGTCTAGCTTTCCAACTGCTTCTATCCATTTGGCATCAATGGTTGTTCTGGCCTTAGAAACAAACTTTGCCATATCTCTTTCAACCTAGAAGAGGTTGTCAATCAGTTCATTGCAATATTTAGCACTAATATCCTTTTCTAGGTGTTGCTTCATCTCCTCATCCTTGAATATCCTATCAAATCCAGCTGTCCAATCTGATTGTGACTTCAAAACACCAGCTTCATCATATATCTTTGGGATTAAGGGAGGGAAATGGTCTGTTGGAAACAATTGTTTAATTGAGTATTGTCCTTGATGTTACACAAATGTCATATCAGTCATTAGACAGAGTCTACCGAGCTCAGAATGTTCAGCAAGGCAGTTAACCAAGTCTACCGAGCTCAG
>MU225706.1:1230213-1241973 GCA_018584345.1 Thuja plicata
TCTGCAGCCCAAAGGATAGGCACTGGTTCAGGAAGCTATTTGAATATCTATCTATGTTACATATGTTCTAAGTTTTCAACTACCAAATCAATTTAAATACTCTGTTACCAAGAACACATAAGCTGAAATTATAAAGGACCTCTGTCAGCAGGACATTGTCCATGTTATTGATTCCTTAAAGAGAGAATCTATTAGGTTAACCCTCCTACAAAGAAAAGGAAGAAGGATTGAAATCCTTATATCACTGGTTTCCTGTCATATGAAAGATCATGGTTTATATGGTTATATCTTGTATTTGATCATGCTTGGTTAGTTGCAAGGTATTTTATTAAGTTGGTTTAATAGAGATACATGACAAACCAGTGTCCACATTAAAAATACTGTTTTATCAGTCATCTTATAAGGTAAAACCTGCCTGAGCATCTGTGGAGCTCAAAAACGAAGAAGGATGTTGTTTAATCCTTAGCCATTAGGCTTTTCTTGTCTCTGAACTGTGAATCAGGATTAAGAGATAACAAGATTCAAATAAATATTTCAAGCAGTATAGTTCATGCAAGAAAAATCTCTAACAGATTCCATGCTCATGTGGTTGTTTCATCAGCTCCTACATTTGACCTATGTGGTGGATGTTTTAAATACTTCTTAGGTTAAACACACAAAGTATAATTTTATCATTCAAGTGAGCTACATGGTTTTTTTTTGAGGTAAAAATTCCTTCTTATATACACTAGTAGTTATAGTAATATATTTTTTGTTTATGTTGTGTTCAACTTTAATAGATTCCCTTATGGGAATTTCATAAATTTAGGGGGCATGTCTATAATTATTGAAGAAATTACAAAAAATAATGTGAATAGGAGTAAGTTGTAGATATTCCTTTTTTCTCTCATGGGGAGTAGTAGAGATTGTGGTTTACTAGATAAAAAAAGCTATTGCAAAAACTAGATATCCCTGATAATAGGGCTTTGTAGTTGGTAGAGATGTTCCTAAAAAGGGGAGAGCTATTTGAAGAAGTGGTTAGATATTTTTCCAATGTTGTGTTACTTTTCTTTGATGTCAAATGGGTAGAGACATATGGTACAAGGAGGAGTTCAAAAGAGTGTTATATAAGTGTCATTATTGATGACAAATGGGGAGATTGTTTGTAGTTAGCTTTATATTGTCATTGTTAGAGTAATAAGCACTTTTTCTTATTAATTAAATCATGTTGATTTAATAATTAAGCTACTTATTATCTCTTAAGTGCTTAATCTAGACATAGGCATAATAATTATTAATTATTAGTTATGAAACCTAGGGTCTCTCTTTTTTAGGTTTTGATCTCCTTTTTATAAGTATTGATCTCTCTTGTACTTAATAACTTATTTTTGCATAGTATATTTTTTCCTTTGGTGTTCAGAGCCATCTCTTTGTGTACTGTGTTTTATCAAGTTCTTTCCCTCTTTTGTGATAGGTTATTTTCTTGCAGAAGATCATTGGGTTCTCTATGAAGTTGGTTTCTCATCTTCTACATGTGGTATAAAAGCTTCAGATATGCAGATTCTTTTTCATCATTTGAGGGTTCTTTCATTTGAAGTAAGGCTTGGAAATACTTTAAGTCTTATTTGACCTCTCCGTTGAGTCCAAAATGCTCGAAATAGCCAGGATCGACCTTTTATTTGTTGATTTTGGACTCCCAACATCTTCTGTGTGAGGGTTTCAGTTTTAGATTTTTTATGATTTTTGGTGTTCTAGGGGTATCTATGTTTGGGATCATTTTGGGCCCAAACAGACCTCACCATCACACTGAGAAGGCCCCAAAACCTATATTTTTATATAAGGTTTGTTAGTTTTGGCCTTCGTGACCTTTGGAGCAAAAATTTCTCCTCCTGGCCTACAACCGTAACGATACGATTTTCAAGAATTTTTTTATTAAAAATTAAAAATCTGCACATTTTGATTTTTAATTTTTTATATAAAGTTTTTTTGAAAAAAAACTTTATTAGTTTGAGAATTTTTTTCAAAACTTTTTTTTAGAAAAAGCTAGTAGCTTTCAAAAGAAAAAGACTTTTTCCATATTTTAAAAAGAGAGTACACTGATATAACATTAGTAAAGCATGCCTGCATGTTCAAGTAGTGATTTCAAGGATGTCAGGGATTAAATTTGACGTCCTTTAACTCGCCAAACAAATTTCCCTTTTGTCATAATGAGCAACTTGTAGGTTTTTTTATCATAACTTGCTCATATGGTATCAAAATTTGGCAAACAAGATAATGTCAGAAAGAAGATTTCAAGCCCATTCTAGAAAAATAGGTGTCATTTTCTTATTTTTGGTTTTACAAGGTATTCTACCATTCAAATTTAGGGTTATTTTTTGAATTTCTAGGGCCATAACTTGTGCAAATAGACTATGTTTTTCGGCTTCCATACATCGTTGGAAATCTCTCAGAATCCTATACATAGATATTTGGTCATCGTTTGTAGGTTTTGATTGGGTATACAATATTCTCTGAATTATTTATTTTGAGATTTCCTAACTATCTAGCTGTAGGAGGCTTTGTGTATCTTGTGGTGGGGGGCTTCTCCTACAGATATTTAGTATGGTGAATTCCACTCCATCTCCTTATCTATAATTTCAGTCTAGTGAGTCTTCCTCCAAGACAAACCAAAAATCAAGTGATCCTTGAAATTTTTTTGCCAAGAAAGATTTTTTATAGGAGGCCATGAAGCAACATCGTGTTTCAACTCCTTCATATTCTTCATTACAAAAAGACAAAGGTCGTGCTCTTTCTGCATGGGCTTTGCCACTCTTTCTTCACCTCAGTGAGACACAGTTTCAGTAGCCCTATCATGCCTCTCCTTTGTTAGCATTATGGAGGCTCCCTATTATTGTTTTTCTTTGGTTCTCCATGTGTATCAATATTTAGACTATTGGTACTTGTATTTTTAGCTAGAATTTTTGTCTTGCATGGTTGAGTAGTATCTGGTGGTACCCTAAATTTTGAGAATTTACAAGTCCCAATCCATTATCAAGAAGAAATTTTCTCCATACTAAAAAAATCAAAGGAACGAACCTTTATGACACAAATAAATAGAAATAAATAATTGAAGCCTTCCGAAAATGCTAGAATTTCAACCATCTACAAAGATGATGCCAACAGAGGATGAAGATGGTTGAATTTTAAAACACTAAAACTGACCCATTTCAGGAAATCAAATTTCCTATTTCCAACCAAAATATTAGCTTTTCACAAGGTGTTTTGGATTTTTGGCCAAGGCCAAATCCGAAAGTTAGGTAGTTATTTTTAGTTAGTTTATTGTTTTTTTCAAAATAATTTGTAATAAGAGTTATGTCTTTTCACCCTAAAGAGGTGTGAAAACCACTCAAACACATATATACATAATCTAAAGAGACAATACAATACAATATAATACAATTTGACATATTTGGATAGTTTGGGATCTACAGTTGTAACTATGAACTCTTATGTACCAATTTTTCAACATCAATAAAGACAAGTTCCATTTTTTTATTTGTGGTTATTTAAGTTGTATATTTTTAATTAGTCTTTCAGATATTCTATTTTATAGAGTTTTTCATTGTGTTAAATTCCCTAAATGTTATAACTCAAAATCAAGATACAGTTTGAATATCAACTGAAAGATCTGCGAATCTTCCTTTGTTTTTGTCAGTCTCTTCAACAGAGTTAAATTTATAAGACTAACTCTGTAATCTGGCTTGAGTTATATTTTGAGTGGAAGTCCTTGAGATGATAGTCTTGTCTTATTAAAGAAAGTTTTTCAAAACTTTCTCCGATCATATGTAGGATTGAAAATTTTCTGACTCTATAGCCCAAGTATTTAGAAGACACTGATCTAATCATTATTTGGAAATTGTCATTTGGTTCATACTTTGTAGTTTGTAGATTATTTAATCATTATTTCAAAATAATTACTTTTCAGTCTTTAGTATAATCCATTTTAGTCAAGCTTTATAGAGTAGATATTATCAGGAGATTTTTTGCTTTCCTCCAAGGATCATTCACCACCTTTGGAGGAACTTTGTTTTGAGTATGCAGTTGTGCAACATAGTAAATTTGATTGTTTAAGGTTAATTTACACCTACCAGCCTTGGCTTGATTAAGCCAAAATTATGGAGGTATCAAGTGGTGCATCACCATTATACTTGTTAGTTGGCCAAAAGTGAATCTATCATTTTTGGGCACCAACAGTATAGTTGGGGTCATTCGTACCGATTTATGTGCCCTCTGCATCTTTAACTACCGGATTTTTACCTCAATTTTCTATCTATTCTTCTTTTGAGTAGTGTTGTAGGGGCACTCATGCAGATTATTGTCTAATGTATATTCAGATGACTTATGTTTTTTTATTTTTTTCCATCTTCTCATTGTTCGAGTAGTGTCATTTGGGGTACTCATACAGTTGATCCTGATCATAATTTTTCAGAGGAGATTTTTCATTTAGCATCGTAACAATCATCATCCGATAGGTTTTTATAGCTTGTGCTTTGAGGGTGTGATTCTTTTTCCTTTCTGTTGGGAAATTTTTCTAGGAGACTTCTTGTTCTTCTTTCCTACATATTTTCTTTTTCGCATGCTTTCATCTCTTTTCAGAGGGGTTTTTTCCCACTGGTTTTTCTCCTTTTCTCCTCTTTACAAATATTTATTGCACTTGGATACCTAATCAAGCCTTGTTACTAGTACCCATTTCCTTCTTTTAGTATCTTTTTCTCTAGGTTAGAGTAATAATGTCTTTTCTTATTAATTAAACATTGTTTATTTAATAATTAAGCCACTTATTATCTCTTTAGTGCTTAAGCTAAACTTAGGCATAATAATAATTAATTTATTATTAATTATTATTTATGATACCTAGGGTCCTCCTTTTTACGTTTTGATCTCCTATTTATAAGGATTGGTCTCTCTTTTAATTAATAACTTATTTTTGCATAATATATTTTTTCCTCTAGCATTTAGAGCCATCTTTTTGTGTATTATAATTTTTCAAGTTATTTTCCTCTTTCGTGACAGGTTATTTTCTTGCAGAAGATCATTGGGTTCTCTGTGAAGTTGGTTTCTCAACTTCTACTTTCATTAATGTCAAACTTGTCTATATTAATGACTATAAGGGAGAGATTAAATAGTTTTTATTGTTGATGTTTAAATCACTTACAAAGGGGGAGATTGTTAGCAATGTATATTTAGTATTGTCATAATTTCCAATAAGTTCTTTGTATTGATATCAAAATGATGAAGATTTATGCTAGCTAATGTATGGGAAGCTAACATATGTAAAAAAAATAGTATTGGAAGCTTGATAGAGGTTTATTACTTGATGTTCAAATGTCATTTTTATATTTTTTGATGATAGTGGGTCAGTATGTGGGGTTTTTGGAAAGTAACTGTATAGAAAGCTGGAATATATAGTTTAGAGTATGTGAAGTCCTTATGATGGAATTCTCTAAATTGCTCCACATAAGAATTTGGTGACTTGTAGCTCTAGAGTTAATATTTATAGTCCTTAAATGTTTCATTATCTTGGTTTTTTTTCCCACAACAGTTCAAATGTTATAGTTATGTTTGATTGTTGCTAAAAGAGAAGCTGGCCATCAGTAATGGTTAGGACTAGTTCATAGAATGATCTACCATGCTCCACATTGATGTTTCAGAGTGTAAAATTTGGTGGAAATGTTTAGAAGGTTTGTGTACTGTTCTAGGTCAAATATCTTGTCTTGGTTTTCTCTTCAAATTAATATGTATTACTGTATGTTTGGCAATGTTGTCTTCGTTGGTGTTTGGTTGAATCAGTGAATTACGCTAAATTTTAATAACCTTTTGATCTAGATATTATTTCCAGGAAGAGTTAAGAGGTTTTCATGGATCTTGTAACGTAGTCATGGTAGGACTTTCCCCAATGGAGATGGTCCAACCATGTGCAACAAGAGTCAACTCAACGAAAACAACTAACTTAAAAACAAGAATAGACAATCAAGATTCCACAATAGATCTTTGCATCATCACAGATTAATATATTTACATCACATTGGCCTGCAACATTCATATTATATAATTTCGGCATACATGTCAGATTACAATAAAAAAATTCAGAACTAAACCCTAGAGCTAACCTTCAAAGATTATCACCCAAGAACTACCCCCCCAAAAAATATCAAAAGCCTCAATATATATAGCCTTCACAATCCATATGTCATCCTGATCAATTATATTTTCCTAGACTAAGAAAATGTAATGCACAGAGAAATATAGGTTAGGACCCAAATTGTAAGGTCTCAATGCCAAGATGTAGAAATGACAAGCAATCCAAGAGAGACAATGACAAAAGATCCAAGCGCAATGGTATATGAGTCGATAAGCTTTGCCAATCAGGGAATTGCTTCGCGAGATCAGAAAACTCCACCTGACTATTAGAACATGAAGAACACACATTACTAACAATGATTCTTTAATATCTTTATAGTAAAGTATAAAAATGAGGTGTGAACCCAACCATAAGTAAACAAAGATATCCTAAACCAACCCTGAGGTTCACAATAGGAGATTATCCAAAACCAAGGAACACTACCAAAAACACAAAAAATTAAAAATTAGAAACAAAACTGAAAGGAAATATTAAATTGGGTGATACAAGATTGCCAACAACCCAAGAATACTCATGCATCAGCCACCCTTGGGGACAATAATATGTTCCATAAGAGGAAATTATGAACATCTTACATGATTTAGGACATAAATCCCAAGCTCATTCTTACTTCAAATATCCTCTTTATCTACAAATTTCTTTCTCTGTACTTCTTCTCTTTCTTCTATCAGATCCATCAGATTACTCTTCTCTGCACTTACTTTATCATACCTCACATCATCATCACAATTATTACCACCACCTCCTTTCTTTTTCTTGACCAATTTACCTCTGTCACAAGACTTTATGTCTGATCAGCAACCAAAGTCTTCTGCTGGTTCACTTTACCCTTCCTATTATCTACTACCAACTAGTTCTCAGATCTTTTTCCAAAATCATTCTTTAAATAAACCTTTGTATTCTTCCTATCTGAATTATAACTCTTCACAATGCTCAAATTCCTTTCATTGCTCCCCTTTGGATCCTTTAAGGGAGCCAAGGTACTAAATTTTTTCCATTCTTCTCTAACATGACCAAGTTACTTTTGCAATAATAGATATATCCCCTATCAAATTCCTAATTTTTTCCCAATAGAACATGACAAGCACTCATAGATACCACATCACATAATACCTCATCTCGGTAAGGTCCAATTTTGAAATTCACTAAACATTGTTCTTTCACCTCCACCATATGTTCCTCTTGAAACTATCTTATCCCATAACAACAAGGATGTTTAATCCTCTTCAATCCAATCTTTTTTACCATCTCTTCTGATACAAAATTATCAGTACTACCATCATTCTTAATAACCTTACAACATTTACCTCCTAATTTGCAAACAGTCTTAAATAAATTCCTCCTTTGTATAGGTTCAACTTATTTCTTACTCAACATAAATCTTCTATGCATAAGGGATTTTCCCATCTCAAGTTTTGATATACTCACCACAAGTGCATCATCAGTCTACTCCTCATGTGCCACAATTTTATGTCTACCAAAAATTTGACTAGATGCTTCAGAACATTTGAAAGCTATATGTCCTATGCCACCACATTTGAAACAAGTACCTTTGAATTCCTTTCTACCATTCCCTCTTCAGAGTGTCCTCTGATTAGGTTCTACCTCAATGGCCTGCTTCTCTTTTTCCTTGCTACTTTTTGTCTTCTATATTACTCTAGGATTACCATGTCTTCTCTTTAACTTATCTTCTTCCCTCAATGCATACTCATAAGAATCCTGAACCGTATAAATCCTCAACACACTCAACTCATCCTAAATTTTATCTCTCAAGCCATTAATATACCTATCCACCTTCTCCTTCAATATCTCTCAGTGTCCAGATTTGATTGTCATCTTATAGAACTCCTTAGTATATTCCTTTACACTCATGTCTTTATGCTTCAAGTTCTACAACTTCTTAAATAATTCTAATTCATAATCCTCTCATATGAATTTATCCTTTTATCTACAAGCAATTACACTCCATCTAGTGATTTTTATTTCACCATTGTCTTCTTTATCTTTCTGCAATTCTTTCTACCATATGATAGCATTTCACTTCAACTTATTTTGTGCTATCCTAACCTTTTGTGGATCTATGATATCCTCAAGATCAAAGTAATCTTTCAACTCACAAATCAAATCTATATAATCCTTAGGATGCAATGAACCAGAAAAAGTAGAAACCTCCATTGTATGACTTCTACTTACATGTGCCATAGCTCTCAACAATCTCTCTTGACCTACAAAAGTATGTAACCCGCATATGTAATGGAGATGGTCCAACCATGCATCAAGAGTCAACTCAATGGAAACAACCAACTCATTGGCCTGCAACATGCAGATTACATAATTTAGGTAGATGATGAAAGCTTGCCATCTTGAGTAATATCTTATGCCGAGGAGAGTCATTTTGAGTAAGACAGAAGATGAACCTATATAAAGGAGGAATTTTTTAGGGCAATTTGAAAATCAGGAGGTAAATTTTGTAAGCTTGATATGGATGGTGGTAGTACTGATAATTTGGTATTAAAAGAGATGGTACTAAAGCTTGGCTTGAAACTATGTAAACATCACTGTCCTTATGGAATAAGTTGGTTTTAGGATCAACATATGGTGGAGGTGAAAGAAAAATATTTATTTAATTTCAACATTGGACCATAGAGAGATGACATATTGTGTGATGTGGTATCTATGTGATATTGTCAGGTTTTATTGAGAAGACCTTTTCAATTTGATAGAGGAGCTATCCATGATTGCAGAAGTAACATGGTCACAATAGAGAATGATGGATAGAATTATACATTGGTTCCATTAAAGGAGGTAGAGGGGAGAAGTTAAAGAAATCTGAGCATTGTGAAGAGTTATTTTTCAAAGACAAATAATACAGAGGTTGATTTAAAGAATGATCTTGGAGGTAGATCTGAGAATAGTTTTGTATCAGATAACGGGAAGGGTAAAGTGAAGTAGTAGAAGAATTTGGGTTCTAATCAGATCAAGTCTTGTGATAGAGCTAAATTGGTTGTGCAAAATAAAGGAGATGGTGTTAATAATTTTTATGCTAATGTGAGGCATGAAAGAGAGATTATAGAGCAGAGTAATCTGATGGTTCTGATAGAAGAAAGAGAAGAAGTACAAAGAAAGAAAGTGGTAGATAAAGAGGATATTTGGATTAAGAATGAGTATGGGATTTATGTCTTGAATGCTTCTCACTAGGTGTGTTTTATGTAGGAGCATCCTTGGGTCATTGGAAATCTTGCATCACCCAAAAATATTTCCTTTTAGTTTTGTTCCTATTTTCTAGTTTTTTGTGTTCTTAGTGGCGTTCCTTGGTTTTGTATCATATGTTGTTGTGAACCTTAGGGTTGGTTCTAGATATCATGTTTTACTTAAATGTCTAGGTTCACCCCTCATTTAGATGCTTCACTATGAAGATATTAAACATTCATAGTCAGTTCTCTATGTTCTTCATGTTCTAATGCTCAAATGGATTTTTTTTTTATCTCATGAAGCATTTTCCTGATTGACGAAGCTTATTGATTCACATCCTGACATTCTTGGGTCTTTGGCTAATTTCTCTCTTGGATAACTTGTCATTTCTACATCTTGGCATTAAAACCTTAGGATTTGGGTCCTGACCTATATTTCTACATGTTACGTTTTCTTATTCATTGAAAAGGGTATGTGCAGGATCTTGGTATACCAAACCAGGCCCTTAAATGGCAATGAAGATTCAGAAAATCAGGTTTAGGAAAGTTGACGTAAAAATTTGAGCAAGTTATCAATATTATATGAAAAATGTGTAACAAGAGAATCTGTAGAAAATTGACTTTAGTTTCTTTTCTATAAGCCATTTTTAAAAAAAAATAAATTCTATATGGTGAAATTTCAACTTTATATGTAGTAGTATGAAAATTTTAGGAAAAAGATAAGAAGTAGGTGTATATCTGACCACCTTAAACACAATAAAATTATAATATTTTTTTACAAGATTATAGATATAAGTAGTAGACTCATGTCCATATGTGATGCATATTTTTTTGTAATTTGTTTCTAAGTAAATAATTAATTATGATTTTTCTACTACAACTTTTCCAGAATATAAAAAAATTTCATGTCTGGCCATCCTAACTTACTCTAAACTTCATCAAATTGAAATTTATTTATTTTTTTATTGTATTGGGCAAAGCATATAATTTGAATCATGTTTAGGATTTCAAAAATGTTATACTGTTTGAAAGCTATAGATATTTTTCAATCAGTTTATCAATCAGGACTAAGACGATAATAAGTAGGTATATGTCTGACTACCTTAAACACAATCAAATGATAATAATTTTTTACTAGATTATAGATATAAGTATTAGACTCATGTCTAGATGTGATGCATATTTTTTTGTAATTTTTTTCCAAGTAAATAATTAATTATGATTTTTCTTCTACAAATTTTCCAAAATATAAAAACTCTCATGTCTGACCACCTTAACTCAGTCTAGACTTAATCAAATTGAAATTTTTTTCTTTTTTACTTATAGTAGGTGAAGCATAGAATGTGACACATGTTTCAGATTTAAAAAATGTTATACCATTTGAAAGTTATAGATAATTTTCAACTAGTCTACCAATCAGGACTTCTTTTTCACATCACCACTTTTTGGCATACCATGATCCTACACATACCCAAAATGTAATTGATCTAGTTGATATATTGGTTACAAATGCTATATATTAAGCCATTTGATCTTTGTTTAAAAATTTCTCTTGAGATAACCTTAAAGGAACTAGAAATAGGTTTTAGTTTTAATTTTTTTCTTTTTATAATTAGGCATGTATGTCGAGAGTCTATAATTTGCATGTTGCTGGCCAATGTGATGTAAATCTTGGATGCAGGATAATGCGAAGATTTGTTTTATAATCTTGATTTCCTATTCTTGTTTATCATTTGGTTGCCTCAATTTTTTTTACTCTTTCTGCATGGTTGGACCATCTCCATTTGGGGAACTCCTACCATGACTGTGTTGCTAGTCTAGTGAATAATCTATTAGAGTGTGTTTTGACATATTTTTTCTATATATTAGTACATGACCTATTACACCTTGTGTTTAGAGTATTGTTTTGATTAATATAAATTTTTCTACTTCTTAGGTCTCATGATATAATTCATTGCATGACAATAGATATTGTATTCTATGTTTTGACTTGATAGTGGTAGAGTAGTAGTTTTCAGGATTTCTCTACATTCGTCCACCTTCAAGTGATCTAATGTTTCAATTTTTTGATCTATATATTCCTATTAGGTAAATTTATGTTATTCATCCATAGTTTGTTTCGTGGTCCAAACTATCTTTTGAGTTGTTTCGATCGATAGGCATTAACAAATTTATTCTTTGAGGCTGACTAAAGATGTTTTTTGATTGTGTTGGTGTGTGATGATTATTGTGAAAATTTTGAATCTTGGGGAAGATGTGCCAACATGTTGTGATGCTTCACACGCTTTATTTGTCATCCACATTCTTTGGATATTATGTTTTGGGCCAACAATTTTTATGTTACATGCTACATCTTATTAGGCTGACCTATCAGATGCTATTGTGTATTGTAGTATATATATATATATA
>MU225706.1:1250618-1261943 GCA_018584345.1 Thuja plicata
AACATCTTCCCTATTCTTTCTCTCACATCCCAACTATATCCCCTTTTCTCTCAACCCCTTCAACCAAGTCAATAGCAACCCTAGGATCTTCCACCTTTCATTCTCCACCCTAGGATTGTGCCACCTACGCTTAGGTCCTCCAAAATCCTATAAAAGGAGCCTCATTTCCCCTTTGTGATCTAGTACTATCAAGCATTCAAGAAATAGGTATTCAAGCATTCAAGTATTCAAGCATCCAAGCATTCAAGTAATCAACCATTTTCACAAACAACCAAGCATCCATTTCAAGCAATCAAGCATTTTCACAAGCATTCCATCATCCATTTGCATAATTAAGGTTTTAGACCATTTTGCATTCATTCATATAATCTCCACACTTTGGTAGCATCTTGGACAAAAGGGCTTCATTTGGAAATCTGAGAGCTCAACATACATTCAAGAAACCAAAGCTAGGAGGGCAATGGAGACAAGCTGCGTTGGGTAGGTGAAGGTAACTTTATTGTTTTGCTTCATTTAAACTTTTAATCCTCATTGTGTTTGCATTTAGATTGATTTGTTAATTGCATTGATTAATATCTCATTTAGAGTAGTTGCACATCTATTTTGCATACATTTTTGGCACCCACTGTGGGGCCTACCCCCACAAATTAACATTTTTTTTCTAGTTTTCCGTGTGCAAGTTTTCTACAGGCTGTTTCTACGCATTTGTTCATGATTTCTACACATACGTACATTTCTACTGTGCATTAACTATTTCTGCACATTCATCACATCCCTAGGTGCATACATAGACTGTTTCTACGCATTTGTTATTCCTGCGCATTTGCACTCTGTTTATGCGCATTCATTCTCTATTTCTGCGCATCCATTTTCTACATTTTTAGAACTCTATTTTCTCTTCATTTGGTTTCCGCTAACAATCCTGACAGGTTCTTGTTCATTCTGGTGGATTCTAAGCTATTTTGCAGGTTCAAATCTGAAGACCCCAATTTGAAACTATTAATAGTTTTCTTGCAGATTCCTAGGGGTTTTGCAAAATAAACCATAATCCTTGTTTGGGCTTTAAAATATGACATGCTTTTCAGTTTTGTGTATCTTCGATAGCTTAGCAATCTATCTATTGTGTCTGGCTTTGTAAGCATAATTATACTCCCAAGTTTATAACAATGTATCCTCTCCCCTCACCACTTGTGGACCTTGGGTGTAAGAGAAATTGTTATAAACTTTAGAGGGCGATCTTTGGTGGGAAAAGAGGTACTCACCCCAAGGAACGACCCAACCAGTAACAAGCTAAAGCCAAGCCCATCCAAACCGGTATATAAAAAATGCCATTGTGACTAGTATCACAGTGGACAGGTGTGAATTCGTTGTGGCAACCAAAATCTCCTCTAGTACCCTTGTGGTGCATTAAAGTCCCTACATCGTTCAGGTGAAAACCTTGCTTTGAAGGATTAGGAGAGCCCCCTTAATTGGGAAGCTGACTTGATCACAACCACCTGAACGGATGCCCTTACTACAAGCTTTTGTTTAGTGGCCACAAATCCTTCTATTTACTGGTTCAACAGGTAGCCCAACCTGTGAAGACACCCCACATTACTCATGGTTCATAGTAGAGATAGCGATTCTTTGGGAAGTAATGACCCATTGAATATGAAACTTGGTGTGCCTGAGAAGTGAGTACACTGTAAGGAGGAGCCCATGCCTCCAAGTTCCTAGGCTGTCCAATTTGAATTGTGTGGCTGGATTTTATTATCCAAGTGGGGATTCGGTAGATATTGTCCTTGCTAGCCTTAAGATTTGTAAGCGTATCTATGCATTCATACTGATTTAGATTAGATCATTTCTGTCTTGCGTGTGTGTGTATGCATTTTTCAAATTTTCCAAAAACATCTGAAAACAAAACAACAAAAACCTAAAAACAGAGAAAAATCCAAAATTTCCAAGTGAAAACTGTCAAAGAAAACCAAGAAAAACATATCCTGCGCATTTGTGCATTAATCCTGTGCATTTGTTCAAACTATCTGCGCATTTATTCTTGTAAATTTATCATAGCGCGTACTTGTATAGGTTTTCAAGATTTCAAATCCACCTTTTTGGGTACCCATTTCTGTCTTTAGTGTGATTCTGGAAAAATATTCAACCTTACAAACTCTCTGATCTTTGGTTTGACCATTTCTCATCTTCTTGCTTTTATCCAATACATTTTCTGAAAACATTCTTAAATCTTCCAAGTCTACATCCAAGTGTTGAGATACTACCTTGATTTTTAGATTGTTATCTTCGTAAGTTTTCATCATATCAGGATCTATCATCCTTTATCAAAGCTTGTTTAGGTCACTCTCTCTTTGGGTTTTTCTTTGCCATATCATAGTGAGCTCTATATCTCCTATCGACTTAGATTATCCATTTACCTTATCTAGCTCAAACCCTTTTGCATCTATTTCATCCTATCTTGTCTATCTTCACATCTTCCTCTATTTTCATCTTTCACTGTTTATGGTTCAAACTCTATCATAGAAACTTAAACAACCCATTGATCCAGAATCCTTAGATACAATGGAAGGAGGTAAACCCAATGAAGAGAACCCTTGGTCCAAACCAACCCCAATCTTTTCATCAGAACATGAACCCACTAATCAAGAAATCAGAGACGTTATGCAAGATGCCAAGTTTTATAGTGTCATGGAAAGAATCCTAGAGATGGACAAGGAGATGTACTTCCTCATGTTTGCTCAACAAGGAGCAAAATTACCTAGTGGTTTTGATGTCTCAAATCTTATAGAACCACCACACACAAATGATCAAGAACAACATAGTGGTTCCCAAGAAAAACCTAGTGGCTCTCAAGAGACCTATACTCATGGGAGGAAGGAGGAAAAACAACATAGTTCTTTAAACGATACCCAAAAACCTTCTTCATCTTTGAATCCTATCATGCAACAACTCCAATTGCTACAACAACAAATGTGTGACATGCAAACATGAACATCCACCAAGAAATACTCTTTGGAGGATATATGTCCCTATCCTTTTGACAAGAATTTGACTATGATCTGATTCCCTCCTCATTTTGAGGTACCAAAATTTGATAAGTATAAAGGGAATTATGATCCACAAGACCACATTTGTGAGTTTTGTGCTGCATACATTGAAGTCGCGCACAATGATAATTATCTTATGCAACTATTCCCATGTAGTTTAGGAGGACAAGACATGGAATGGTTCTCCAAGCTAGCCCCAGGTATACAATCTTTCAATGAACTTATCAACAAATTTGTGACTCACTATTCCTATAACATCAAACATGAAGTCACAATGCTGGATCTTTGTAACACACATCAAAAGAATGGAGAACCTTTCCTCACCTTTTTGCAAAGATGGCGTTAGCTATTTGCCAAGTATCCATACTCTATTCCAAAACAAGAGAAAATAGATATCTTTGTGCATAACCTAACACAGGAGATGAGCTATAGGTTACAGTTACAATGCCCTCCAAATTTCAACAAGCTCATTGAAGATGGTGTGAAAATTGAAGAGGCTATGGTTTGAAAGGGAGAAATTAAGCTCTACTCCAAAGACAATGCAGGATCAAGTTCAAATTCCAATTACAACAACAACAACAATAATGATAAAACCAAATATTGGAAAAATAACAAGAACATGGTCAGTGATGGGATTGTTGATAATCATCATGTTAAATCTGCACAACCCATCTTAAATCTTGCAAGCAAAACCAATCCCGCACCACCTACTCAAAGTAATATAGGTGCTACCTAGAATATCAATAATTGTGCCTCAAAATCACCCTTCCTGCCACATAGGAGAAATTTTACTCCTTTGGGGGAATCTTTGGAATCAGCACTAAGGAAGTTAATTACGAAGAAACTCATTGCGCTTCCTAAGACTAGAGATTTTGAACCTCACGTGAAACCTTCTTAGTGGAATGACAATGATTACTGTGAATTTCATCAAGGCAAAGGTCATAAAACCAATAACTGTCAAAGACTTAAGATGCTATCCAAGATTTGATTGAGAGCAAAGAAATCAGTGTTGATGGACATACCTCTAATGAGTCACATACTACCTTCAAAGATCCACTTCCCAAGCATGAGAAAGGGAACTCGTCTGATGCTAAAGGTGATAACCATGCAAACTACAATTCCACCTCCTTCAACTAGATAAATCACATTTCTGAATGCCAACCCTATGTCAATGTGATTTCCATCAAAGACAAGAGTCAGTCGGCCAATGTCACAACTCGAGCTCAATCCAAGGTTACTCTTCAAGGAGTTCCATCTAAGCCTAACACCACCCAAGGGTGATCCCACAATAGTGTCTCCCACTTTTTGGCCAACTTTGACACAGAGATCAACATTTTGAGAAAAAACTTCATTTTCAAACACCTATTGCCGGAAAACTATAAGGAATTTGAAGATAATGTAAACTAGGGTATTATAGAATTTTCTTTCTAGTTTCTAAATATATATTTTTTTTTAAAATAAAAATTTATTAAAATTCATTTTTCTTTCTCCTTCGAAAAGTGGTTCTTGTAAAAAAACTATGATTTCAAGAAGTGACTGTCACTTTGATCAACATAACTTTTTTTTAAAATATGATAACGACACTTATCTGGGGCTCCCTTTAACTGTTAAGGATGTCACCGACACCTTCTGGAATTCTATAATTGAAAGAAACCGGAAAAAATTGGCAGGATGCAAAGGCAAGGTACTAAGTAATGCGAGAAAGCTTCAACTTCTGGCGGTGACCCTCCAAGGAATACCAGTTTACTTTCTATCTCTTTTCAAAATCAATGACAGAAGTGCTGATAAACTAGAAAAAATCCAAAGGAACTTCCTTTGGTCTAGAATGGAGGAAAAAACTAAAATGAACCTGATTAGCTGGGAAACAGTGTGCCAAACTAAGAAGGTGGGTGGTTTGGGTGTTAGAAAAATAAAAGATCTTAACAAGGTGCTAATAACCAAACTTGGGTGGCAAATTTTTAAAGGAAACTCAGGGTGGTGCAGAATTCTAAAGGCCAAATACTTCTTAAATGACCAGTTTCCTACGGGTCAAAGCTACCCCACTGGGTCTAAATTTTGGAATTTAATGGTGAAAAGAAAAGGTTCCCTCCTCAGAGGATTAAAATGGATAGTTGGTGACGGAAAGAAGATAAATTTTTGGGAGGACTGGTGGGTAGGAGATAAACCTCTCAATAGAAATAATCTTTGTCTCCTCAGAAATCGTTTGACTTCTCACTTTGTAGACAAAGTTAGTGACTACATTTCTTAGGATAAGAAATGGAAGAACCTTGCTAATGCTTATCATGACCAGGAGCATATCCCAAACAACATTATGGAACTACAAAAAATGATTGCTATGATCAAGATCCCCCTCTCTCAAATTGCTGATAAGACTATGTGGTGCCATAGCAAATTGGGGGTGGTCACGGTCAAATCTACATACCATGCTAACATTAAGGCTTTGGCCAATGAGTTGAGTTGGGGAAAGGTGTGGCTCCCCCAGCTCATTCCCAAAATTAATTTCTTCTAGTGGACCGCTTTTCATGGGAAAATCCTCACGTTAGACAACCTCCAGAAATGGGGGGTTCAGCTGGTCAATAGATGTGTTCTTTGTAAAACACAAGCAGAATCTAGAAACCATATTCTTATTCACTGTCCTTATGCTTCTCAGGTGTGGGGAAAAATTATGAGCAAAATGAAGCTAGAATGGGTCTTTTTGGAGCACCTAGACCAATTCATTAATAACTGGGGTCGTATTGCTGACCATCCTCTTATTCAAAACAATATTTTTAGAGGAGAAGACAGCAATGTTGAAGGTACTATGCGACTGATTGTGAATCTGCTAAAGGAAAATTTGGATACCTACCACTAGAAAACCCCCCACGACCCCCCAGGGACTAGAATGTATGATAGCAAAGGAATGGGCTCTTCCCTCTTCATTCTATGTGATGGACAACTCCAAAATTTTGAAAAGACTAAACACTAAATGGTCTTCCCCGGAGGAAAACATAACTAAGTTGAACTTTGATGGGGCTGCCTCTAATGGCATTGCTGGTGGTGGAGGTGTTCTTCATGATCATAATGGTCACCTTATCCTAGCTTATGCGGTCCACTTTGGAATGGGATCTAACAATTTGGCTGAGATGTCTGCCCTCCTATGGGGTCTCAAGGTGGCATTTGATATATGGATTAAAAGATTAATCATAGAAGGTGATTCTAAAATTGTTATCGAGCTGGTAAAAGGGAACTATAATACTGGCTGGATTTTGGAAAATGTGCTGCATGACATCTGTTCACTACTCCCCAGGTTTGATGAATTCTCCCTTTAGCACATTTACCATGAAGGAAATGCGGTGGTAGACATGCTCACAATCTTGGGTTTTGCGGAGGATAACTTGAGATGTTGGAGAAACTTAAACTCCCTACCAAAGCACGTCATTCAGCTTGTGGAAAAAGAAAGCAAATTTAATAATGTCTGACAAGGCTGAGGTTGATTGGTCGAATAATTCGGTGGGAAAATTCATGAGGCACTGCATCATTTCAAATTTTATAAGAGATACGGGGTGTGATAATATTAATTATTGTCAGCTTAAAAGACGGGACATCAAAGCCATTTTCAGAAAGAGTATGAGCTTTTTCAAATTAAAAGAAGACATGGAGATTTATATGCACAAGGGAAAGAATGAAATTACTGATGGGATTAATTACAACCTCATGCCTTTATGGCCTTTAAGGTGAAATAATTTCTTGATATGCAAAGCTTATTCGCTCATATCGGCAAACCATGTGAATAGTACGGGCCTTCTTTGTGAGGAGGCAAAAATTATTACCACCTAGTTTTGGGATTGGAGACAAAAGTGCTACATTTGCTGGGTTTTTTGCTCTTCTCTAGTTAGGGTTGGGCTGAAAAAAGGAAGGAAAGGTGGGATGTCAGTTAAAACTAAGGAGGAAGACTTTCCTGAATACAGCTTGGAGATGGGTGGAGACATGGTGCGGGTAGAACCCGCAAGGATTGAGGATGACTTAATAAAAAATCCATGCATCCTCAACTACCTGAAGGAGGGCGGTTTCTTCCCTTTCATGAAGGTTATGGGTGGCAGTGATGAACTGGTCTCGCTGCAAATGGTGAAAACTTGGGATGAGTGTAAAGTTACTATTAATGGTATAACATTTGAGATTAATGAGGAGATGATCATGCAAGCCAGGGGCCTCTCCACAGAGAGGAAAAAATTGAAGAAGATCACCAAAAGCCGTGATGACACCCATATGAAAGGTTTCTTTAAAAAAATGGAGGTTCCTGAATGCTTTCGGGGAGGATTCAACAGATTATCACTGCCTGAACCATGGGATGATATGTGCCTCATCCTGATGAAGTACATTACTCTAGAAGGTTGCTTCAGCACCTACTACAACTACCATTTCCCTCTCCTCAACCACTTCAGGTACAATTATTCCATCTCCTTTACATTTTTCCTACTCCATTCTATGGAAGCGTCTGTTCTGGATGTTAAAGAAAAAATGAAATCTAGGCAGAATTATTGTATCCTCCACCAGGGATTAATGCTTTGCTTGTATAATTTCCACTTAGCCCTCTACCTACCTAGGACTATTTCTTTTCTTATCCCCACACAACACTCTACTAAACCTAATGAGCTTCAAGTCACGATCTTCAACCCCACGATTTCCTCCAAAACCCCAGTCTCCAAGAAAAATAAATAGAGCTCTGCCGACGGTGACCAAATCATCATAGATTCTGAAGGTGAGGAGGAGGAGAACGACAACAGACAGAGATCTAACAGACTTTCCACTAAAACTAGATATAAGCAAAAAGTGGTGAGAAAGAGGTGTACTAAAGAGGAAGAAGAGGAAGAAGATATGAAGCAAGCTACTAAGGGGAATTCTAAAATAGTGAAAAAAATTAAGGTCGAGGAGAAGAATAAGGAAAAAAAGGAGCAAAGCCCTATTGTGGAGGGATCTGTGAATAGCCATGACTCTCATGTCTTGGCTAGTTTTAGTCTCTCTTCCTACGACCTCTCCAACAGAAAACTCTTTGAGGAGAAGAAAGAGGATTCCCCGCTTCTAACCCCTCAGCCCCCTAGCCCTCAGATGGTTATAAAAATTACCCCGGAGGACCAAAAAAATATAGAGGATAGACTGCCTACTACTGTGAATGACACCCCCTTTGGCAATGTTGGTCCTCAAGAGTTGATGTCTTTCCCCAAGGTGGAGATTAAGGAAATTAGAGAAGAAATCAATAATCTTAGGGAAAGCTTCAACAGGATTGCGAATTTTGCTGAGAAGGTTATGCACGCGATGGCCACCACTCTCCAACTCCTTCACATGGAGAAATTAAACTCAGGAGGTGAATGTAAGGAGGAAAAACTATACCAATTCCTCGCAGATGATTGGCTGAAGCTCCTGTTAAAAGATGGGGAAGGTAACCCCAATTAGCCTCCTCCTTTTTGGTCTATGATTTTGACTAGACTCTCCGGATGGGCGTGGTTGGCCCTTTTGATCTCTATGTTAATTCTAGATTTTTTTTTCTGGTTTTTTCTACTATTAATGTTAACTATGCTCATAATTACTACCATAGGCTGGTTACCAACCTATGGTGAGGTTGGGGCCTGTGAAGACTATCAGACTGGTTTTTCTGTTAATTTCTTCTTTCTAACGTTCGTTACTGTTAATATTAGCTTTACTAGTAATCACTTCCATAGGCTGGTTACCAACCTCATGGTGAGGTTGGGCCCTTTAGGACTTCCAAGCTGGTTACCAGATCTGTGTTGGAGCTGGGGCCAGTTGATTTTCTTTCTTGGTTTTTGGTTTTGAAAAGTGGCATAGGCTGAGGGTTTGCTGGTTTTCGGCACTCCTTGTGCTGGTTTTCTATTTGGGTCAGCCCCTGATTTTGTCTACTTTTTGAAAAAAAAAATGATGTAGTTCTTTTGAAATTATATTTGTAACTTCAATATCCAGAGGATGTAATTGGTTTCATTCATTTTGGGTCAATATTTCATATTTTATTGAGTTCTAAAGTGACAGTAACTGTAATTTAGACATAAGGTCACTTTGATCACCATAGCTTGAAGTGTATATATCATAATTCAATTTTTTTTTTAATAGAAAGGTAACACAAATACCCTTTTCCTACATATTTTTCATATTTTTTTTTTGTAATTTAGTATTTTTTCCAAAGCCTTGAAGAGACAAGTTGTTGAATCGCCAAACAACCTATGTTTAGTTAAAGTAATATTTGAAAGTGATAACAAACTCAATATATACAAAAATTATATTCATTAGAAAGTTTGTTCGGAATCGCATCATTTGGTATCATCTGTTTGAGGAAAACATTTGGTTTGGTCCCTGTTGCAGGCCTTCAAAGACCAAATTTTATGAATATTTTTTTTTCTTACAAGAAATTTTCATTTTTGGGGTCTTCAAGCGAAGAACCCCTTCGCACGAAGGGTCCTAATATGCTTTGTGTGAAGACCCTTCGCGCGAAGTCCCCTATGTGAAAATCCCAGCAAAAACCATTCCGCTGGATTTTTATCCTGGGCACTTCGCGCGAACTAGGTCAGCTTTGTTGAAATTTGTTTTTTGAAAAATTTGGAATGGTATAAAAGTAAAGTTTTTTATTTCTAATTTTTTACTGAATTGCAGCAAGTAAATTCACTTTCTCTATTATTGTTCAATTTTTATAATTGCATTTTTGGAATAGAGATGAATTATTTCTATTTTTTTCAAAGGCGTAATTTTGAAGAGGAGAAACACTATATCAAAGTATTTTTTTGAAGAAATTTTTTTTATTGAGCTGATCTTTTGGAAGACATTTTTTTAAGAGAAGAAATGGGGAACAAGAAGGGAAGAAAACAAAAATATGTTAGAAAAAGATCACTTGGTCCCGAACAAATAAATCGTGAAGCTGCATTGACATATTATAATAAAACTAAAGAAGGTGAAGGACAAGCTGAAGTAGGAGGGTCAAGTCAAGTCGAAGAATTGCACATTGAAGAAGGGTCAGTATAACTCCCTACGGAAGCTGAGACAATTGATGTTGGAGAAGGTTCAGGATTGCGTACTGCTATTGGTATGGATAAACATATAAATTTAGCTCAAACTTCAAAGAGAAATATTAATTATAAAAACTTAGATCATTTACTTACAGTGGATGTGAAAAATTTGAGATCACTTGCTAATGTTCAACCTTTAAGTCTTGCTAAGAAGAGGTCAATGAATATGATAGAAAGATAAATATTGGCTAAATTTGATAATTTAGAAACTCTTGAACAAGCTCAATTGCTTTTAGTTGTACTTATAAACAAAAAGTTGGAAGGGGTATTAAAATTATTAGGTATAGATGCAACATCAAAAAAGAGAAATGTTGTTGACATGCAAACTTATATGATTGAAAATCTTAGGAAACGTTTGAACTAGGTAGGGAAGCGATCTCGAACTAAATATAAGACCATTACAAGAAAAGTTATGTTGACATCCATTGTAGGTAACACTATGCTCCAAAAAAGACAAATATCTTCAATTTCGTCTCAGATTGGTTTTAGTAGGAAAACAATATCATGATATGTTAATAGGAGAATGCTTTTGGATGATAGCACCTTGGAAGGTAGTTGGGCAATCATGTGTAGAGCTCCTCATTCTGATAGGATTGATGAAGGAATCAAGAATTTGGTCACATTATTTTGGAATGATAATACACGTCCTTCATCAAACAGTAGAGATGTTATAAGACATAGAATTTTAGCTAATCAATATGAATATCATACAAAACATTGGTTGGACACAAAACAACATGAAATGTATGTGTCATTTTGTAGTTCAAATCCTAATATAAATATTGGGCAAACAATGTTTGGATGATTGAAGCCATATTATATCAGGACAAACAAAGTGTTTGAAACTTGTTGTTGTTGTTATCATATTGAATTTGATCTTCACTATCAGGTTTTTTGAAATTTTGTAGAAGACACTTATGGTTTTGAAAATGCTCCTCCTAGTAGAAGAAGTGAGTTCATCTCATCTATTTTATGTGACAAAAGAGATGATGCAGTTGGACAAAAAAATTGCATAAAAGGAATATGTCAAACATGTGCTGATTTGACTCTTTTTCCTTTGAAAAATGAAAACATTGATGTAACAAAGATGGTAAATTGCAAGAGTTACAACTATGTAAAGAATGAAATAAAATTTGGGAAAGAATCCAAAAGGTTAGAATATGTTGAAGAAGAGATAAATGTTGGAGTATTTGTGGACAAATTTAAAAAATTGATTCAACCCTACATTCATCATGCTT
>MU225706.1:1287984-1325607 GCA_018584345.1 Thuja plicata
TGAATGCAAGAATAAAGAAAATAAGAAGAGAGCTTGAGTGCTCAAATTCTCTTCCAAAATTGCTCTCCAAACCTGCAGCATAACAATATTATGAAAACCTAATATGAAAATGAGAAGGAGAGGTCTCCTTTTAAAGGAAAGTGAGCGATTGAGATTAAGAGACAAAAATCAAAGGCTATGATTAGGAGGCAAAAACTCACCACTTAGAAAGATGTGAAGAAAAATGGATTTTTATTTAATTTAATTTAATTTATTTCCTTTTTCAACAAATAAAGTGCTTTAAGTGGGGATTTTTATTTATTTACGTAAAAGAGGGGTTTTCCTTTCAACTAAATAAATTAGATGAATTTTATTTAATTAAATGGGGGAAATTGAATTTAATTAAATAAGAGGAATTTTATTTAATTAAAAGGGAGGTTAAATCTTTTAATTAAATAAGAGGAATTTTATTTAATTAAAAGGGAGATTAAATCTTTTAATTAAATAAAAATGGTCAAACCTTAGGAAATATTGAAATAATTGAATAATTGAATTAATTTCAATTTGATCAAGGAAATTGATTTGAATTGAAAATGTTACAAAGCATTGATTCAGAAAATTGATAAAATGATAAAATAATAAATGGGGCCCAAAGTCTAGGCGACCATTTTAGGGTGCATACAATAGGTAGTCGAAGGATGTGATATACATCCTCCATTGTCACAGTCATCTCGCTAGTAGGTAGATGAAAGGTACTCATCTCTGAGTGCCATCTCTCTGCCAGGGCTGTCAGCATACCTAGATTTGCATCTCGGGTGTATAAATCACATGATAAAGGCCGGTTGCTCCAATCAGGACTCTATCAGTCTCTGACAATGCTGGCCTCAAACTCTGATTCACAGGATATCTCTCTCGTGACATCAGTACATCGGTAATATCCTCCTATCAATATCAAACCAAATCAAACTATCAGCTATCAATCACACATATCTATCTATCTATCCTGTCTATCCAACACATGTTTATCACATGTATCAAATGATAATTCTATCAATTATCTATCAAACAAGACGGTTTACTAGCGACCATGCTGCAACGTTGCCCATCTTGACATCAACGATAATACTATCCAACAAGAACTAGATCTTATCGACCTATCGCTATGACAGTTTGACCTAATTTGACTTTTTAATATGGTTAGACCCTAACTTGCTATGAATGCGCAGTATTTTTTTATGTTTGCACAGCTTTGCATGTATGTGTAGCGCAGTGGAGTATTTGCGCAGATTAACTAGACTAATGCGTAGATTTAACATATGCGCCGATTTTTGGAACACATGCGTAGAATCAAAGGGCCTCTCTAATGAATGCATATAACCCCTAAACAAATGCGCAGTTTCTTCGCATTTATCTATTAAAGCTACGCATTGATGCGCTGCAACTGCGCATCTATTTTATGGGGCAAAAACATAAATTTTTCTAACCTACCTACGATTCAATCTAACCTAACAACATACTACAAATCTATCTACAGAGCATGATTGAATCAAATTACAAGATTAGGATTGACCACTCACTGGCTCTCCAGAATCTGGTGGTCTCTGGAAGCGTCTGACTCGCTTGAAATAGTGATCAGGAAGTGGGAATGACATCTTCGCAGCTCTACTCTTCACTCTCCAAGCCTCCAATCTCCAAATGACAAGTGTACACAATGAGCTTATTGTGGACCCTTTTGGCCCTTTATATAGCCTGTGGACCCGTTTTTCTTACCTGTGGACCCTACCTATCACTATCATTCCGTCTAACCTCATTTTCCACTCCCAATTTCTTCTAATTCTTTTCATGAGATTGATTGAACCCTTCAGAAATGACAAGAAAATAAAATTATCAAAAAAATAAAAATAAAAATTCTTCAATCAATCTCTCGAGGGGGCATGCAAAGGTCATTCTCGGCAACCATAGTCTAGGGCAGATAGCTTGATTTTTCTTTGAAACAATGTGACAAGCACACTATTTCAAAGAGGGGCAAAATGTATACACTAAAAAATGGCTTCGTTAACTAATCAATTAATTAAATATTTATTATTTAATTAATGTTGACTTGATGAATTGATTAAATATTTATTATTTAATTAAGGTTTATTTATTCTATTTATTTAATAAATTATTATATTTATTAGATAAAATCACTATAGTCTATTCTTCTTATCCTAGGTCTTCATAATTAGTTCTATTAAAAGTGATTTAATTAAATACACAATCACTAAATATGACTAAGCCCCCTAGTCCACCACATAAACCTAGTCACCTTACACATCATCTTGGCTAAAATAATTAATTATTATTAATTAATAATTAATCATTATCCTCACCCACACATGTCCTATTATTAAGGGCTATGTGGCCTTATAAGACTTTGTCTCATGACCACGTCTTCTCCTACACCAAGTCAAGAGGTAATCCCTATTCTTAAGGAGCTTCTCAAGCCACCTCTAAGAGTCCAAGATGACTCACAGGACACTTGTACCAAGAGTCCTCATGAGGAAGAAGTCCTTCCCCTTTCCTCTCCATGGTCTTTATGAGACACTTGACATGTGTCTTTCCCTTCCATCTTCTTCTCCCTTATGTCAATGTAGGAGGAACATCTTCCCTATTCTTTCTCTCACATCCCAACTATATCTCATTTTCTCTCAACCCCTTCAACCAAGTCAATAGCAACCCTAGGATCTTCCACCTTTCATTCTCTACCCTAGGATTGTGCCACTTAGGCTTAAGTCCTCCAAAATCCTATAAAAGGAACCTCATTTCCCCTTTGTGATCTAGTAATATCAAGCATTCAAGCAATAGGTATTCAAGTATTCAAGTATTCAAGCATCCAAGCATTCAAGCAATCAACCATTTTCACAAGCATCCAAGCATCCATTTCAAGAAATCAAGCATTTTCACAAGCATTCCATCATCCATTTGCATAATTAAGGTTTTAGACCATTTTGCATTCATTCATATAATCTCCACACTTTGGTAGCATCTTGGACAAAAGGGCTTCATTTGGAAATCTGAGAGCTCAACATACATTAAAGAAACCAAAGCTAGGAGGGCAATGGAGACAAGCTATATTGGGTAGGTGAAGGTAACTTTATTGTTTTGCTTCATTTAAACTTGTAATCTTCATTGTGTTTGCATTTAGATTGATTTGTTAATTGCATTGATTAATATCTCATTTAGAGTAGTTGTACATCTATTTTGCATACAAGTACACTCATAGCATGTGAGACTTTTCCAGCTTCGTTAGCAAAAATGACCTCTATGATATGGAAATGACACATAACCCCTTCACTTGGTCTAATAACAGGAAGGTCCCTCACCTCATCCAGATCCATCTTGACCAGTTCTTGGTTTCCTCCTAGGAATTGGAACCTACTTCCTCTTTGACTACATTACCCAGGACCACCTCGGACCACAACCCACTCTTGCTAAAATGGGAGGAAAATCAATGCCCTAGCCATGCTCCTTTCAGATATGAGATTATGTGGGCAATCCACCCTAGCTTCTGTGAGAAGGTCAAACATTGGTGGTCCACCCCGATGAGGGGTTATGCTATATTTTGAGCTATAGAAAAAATTGAGATTGTTAGGGGAGCTATCAAAGGATGGAACAAAACCAACTTTGGGGATATCTTCAAAACTAAGAAGGATCTTTTCAGGAAGCTTGAGGGCCTCCAATAGTGGATGGCTTCTCGTGACCTCTCCTCGGGACCTTCACAATGATGATGATGCTACTAGGAAGAACTGGAAAGAGGTCATAGCTAATGAGGAATTCTTTTGGAAGCAAAGATCGCGTGTCTAGTGACTTGAGGAGGGAGAAGAAAATATCTCTTTCTTCCATAGATCTACTTGCAAGAACAAGAAATATAATTTTATCCACACCCTTATGGACAACATGGGGCTAGTGGTCTCTGATACCACTTATTTATAAAATATGGCTACTGAGTTCTTCACTCACCTCTTTTATGAGATGAACTCTGAGAATTCAGAGGATCTGCAAGAACAACTTTTCTCCCACCTCCCAAGGACTGTGACTAATGCCTAAAATGACCTCCTCCTCTCCCGGGTCTCTATTTCTGAGGTCACAAGGGAAATTTTTTTCCATGGGTGCCTAAAAATCCCTCGACCTAGATGGATTCCCCCCAAAAAAATTTCAAGAATTATGTGATATTGTGTGCCCTAACGTGACTTGGGAAGCTAGAGATTTCATCAAAATGGGCAAATTGTTATTACAACTCAATAATACCTACATTGTCTTGGTTCCCAAAACTGAGGACCCTACTACTATGGAGGATTTCAGACCCATAAGTCTATGTAACACCTTCTACAAAATCCTCTCTAAGATCATGGTTAATAGAATCAAACCCCTCATTGATAAGATAATCAACCCTAACCATAAGGGGTTTATTCCAGGATGAAAAATTATGGATTCAACTATCACAACTCATGATATTATTTATTCCATTGTCCATAGTAAAGATGTGGGGATGGACCTCAAGCTTGATATCTCTAAAGCCTATGGAAAATTCAACTTGTTCTTATACAAGGTGCTCTCTTCTTTTGGGTTTAATTAGTCCCTCATCTATATTATTAAGGAATGTATTGAGACTGTCAGATTCTTGGTTCTCATGAATGGAAAACCTGGACACAAGTTCCCCCAGCTAAAGGAATCAGATAGGGGGAACATCTTTCCCCCACCTCTTTATCTTGTTCACCAACGTTCTTGGGTCCAATATGATGTAGCTGGTCAAGAATGAAAGAATTTAGCAAATTAAGTTTACCACCACCACCCTCCCCCCGTCGATTCTATAGAAATTTGTTGATGACACCTTTTTCTTTGGTACCTCTTTTTTTATTGAGGGTAGAGTATGGAAGATCCTTCTTGATGACTATGCCTCTGCCTTTGGTCAGTACATTAATTATCATAAAAGAAATATCTTTTTCTTCAACACTAATAAGTTGATACAAGGAAAAATTATGGACATTCTAGACTTCTAGTGGGTCATGTTCCCTGCAAGCTATTCAGGTGTCCCTCTGGCGACTAAAGATGTTAAAAATAACTTCTGGAAATCTATCATTGAGCATACCTAAAGGAATCTGGCTGGATGAAAAGGAAAACTCCTGAGTAGTATTGGAAAACTGCAATTTCTCTTTGCTTCTCTGGAGGGAACGTCAATGTATTTTCTCTCCATCTTTAAAATTTTGGTAGCCATGACTGACAAACTTGAGAAAATCCAACACACCTTCCTGTATTCTAGTTGTGAGGAAAAAAAGAGACTCCCCCTGGTATGCTAAGACAAGGTCTGGTTACCCAAGTCCCTTGGTGGCCTTGAGTTAAAAAAAAAAAATCTAAACATAGCTTTGTTGACTAAGGTGGCTTGGACTATAGTCATTGGCTCTGCTGACTGGTGCAAAACTATGGAAGCTAAATATCCTGGCAGGGGATGCTTCTACAAAATCTACACTAAGCATGGCCACCCTCAGGGATCCAAGATTTGGAATAGTATTCTCATATGCAGGAGCACTCTAGAGAAGGGGTTCACTTGGCAGGTTGGCAATGGTAGGTACATCTAGTTCTGGGAGGATGCCTGGCTGGCTGACCTTACCTTGGGATCTAGTAAGTTTTTGCAGCTCAATAATATCCTCACTCTATGGGTGGGAACCTTGGTGGCTAACTACAATAGAAATGGGTAGGTGATGGACCTCCTATCCCTATAGAGTGATAGGTCTGATCTCACTCTCTTGGCTACTGATCTCATGAATATGATGCAATGGTCTTGAATTCCCTTGTTCAACCGACCTAATAGAATCCTTTGGTCTCACACTCACAATGGAGATTTCTCATTCAAATCGGCTTACACCTCACTCATCAAGGAGGTTCCTAACACTACTTGCTAGAAAAAATTATAGAGCTCCCAACTAATTCCCAAAGTGAACCTCCTTTGTTGGGTTGTGCTTCATAGAAAAATCCTAACTTTGGATAACCTGACCAAAAGGAGAATTAGCATGGCCAAGAGGTGTAGCCTCTACAAAAATGAAGAAGAAAGCATCAACCATCTCTTCCTACATTGTGAGTTCTCCTTGGCGGTCTCATAGCTAGTCATGCCAAAACAAAACCTTTCCTGGATAACTAATTGGGATATCCATCAATTGGTAACTGCCTAGCAATCCCCCTCCTAACACTTGTTGCTCCATCTCCTTTGCAAACAAATCCCCCCTTTTTATTGGAGTATCTAGAAGGAACGCAACAATCGAATATTCAAAGAAAATGAGCTATCTCCTGTTGAGGTTTTCCACCTTGGCTCTAAGATTTTGCTGGAGAACCTTTTGGTTGCTCAATGGAAGAACCTGGACCACCTCCCTATTGATTTTGATCTCCACATAGCAAAAAATTGGAGCATTGACAAGGATTTTACAGATTCAACAACACAAAGATTCTCAACAGAAAGGAAACCAAATGGTTCCCCCTAAACCTAATTGGGACAAGATCAATTTTGATGGGGCTTTGAGAAGTGGGGGCCATGTGGGTGGGGGCATGAACTGTGATTATAAAGGGAACTTAATGGCTTATTTTTTTGATCCTCTTGTAAACCAAATTGTTAACTAGGCTGAAGGTATGCCGCTTTTGTGCGGACTTAAAATTGCCATAGCAACTGGAAGAAGAAATATTTACGGACTTAATCAACCTACAAACTTCTTTGGAGACTTCTAACACTATTAATGAACCTAACTAGTCATATAAACATTGGCCACAAGATTATCTATAAACAAAAATACCACGTTAGTATATTTAAAGCAACCCCTAAATATAAAGAAACAGAACGTGAAAGCATGATGCATCAAGGAAAAAATTTCCTAAATGATTCATAGAATATATTTTATTATAGTTCAGAAAAAGGAAGCATATACAAAGTGCATTGTTAATATAAACATCATTTGATTGTCTTTTAAACAAACTCTACAACTATTTTATCAACCTAACAAGCTTATGATTTAAAGTGTTTCATATCAATGTGAATAATTGAGAAATTGAGTCATAGAATGCTATGGAATAAATTAGCACAATCACATGAAAAAGATAAATAATCCAAAGCCAAAATCTCATTGAAACATTATAAAACAATTGTGCAAGTTGAAAACCCAAAGCAATGGGGAGTAAAAATGGTGAGCTTTTAGCTACACGGTAGGAAAGGCACAATAGTCAAAGGAAAATCGTATAAACATAAGAAACACAGAATTTGACCAAGAAAGATGCCCAAGGAAACAAAGACTATGGTGAAAGGAAAAGAGATGACATTAGAGAGATTGACACCCAAGGAAAAGACAATGGTTTCCCAAAGGAGAAAACCAACCCATAACTGCCATCCAAAATAGACACATACAAAACACAGATCTCCCTAATGCTATTGTGAAATACAGGTAAGGAAGAAGCCATCAATAGAGAGGTCACAGATCAAACGCAACACTTATACATCATACTAGAACCACTAAGACATAGGTCTAATAAACCCAACACATGGTCCAAAAGCTGTATCAAAGGAAAGGTCAAAATACTCTAGCAAATGAAGAAGATGGATGGTCAATCCTAGGTAAAGTCTTATACAAGGCTCTAATTCAATATATACATAAAAAAAATACAAAATCTAGCAGCTAGAACGACCTCCACTAGCGGTATGCAGAGTGAAGATATCTGCAATAAACACAGATAAAATACTAATCTCAAATCAAATACAAAGAAAGAATGTTTATAACCTCACACAAAAATCTCAATAAATATCCATAAGAATGGCCATCTCCAGTCTCCCCAACACTAATGAAGGATCACGATAAACCAACCAACTCCCTCCTCCCCAAGAAATACAATCAAAAGCTCAACATATATCCATAAGAATGATCGCTCATTTCTTTAATTAAATATATTGATTAACAAAGTATCTCTCTAAAAGGAATACGGAATAAAATTACCAATTATTATACCCACAAGCCACAAGAATTTTAATGTCATATTACAAAATAGCATTAATGATAACTATTATTACCTTAAATAAATTTTCAAACCCTAATTAAACTAAGCAATAATATTAATAATAGATTAATAATAATGATAAAAACTGTTAACTCAATCGTGGTTCCTCCAACATTAGATTATGTTAACATTAATAATAATTAATCAATATTCAGTTTTTCATAAAACAAATTTTAAATCTTAATTATGTTAGGACAATTTAAATGTAGTTATTTAATCATTAATAAGACAAAGATACACACATACACAACCAAAACTCACAAAAAGGAAGGGTATTACACCTAGTGGCCTACCAAGTCAAATTTTATGGCCTAAAAAACATTTTCATTCTACCTTGGAAATGTAAAAATATTTAGGACATAGGACGTAGCTATAAATAAATAGGAGTTACTCTTATTGACTAACTTGTGATTCATGTTAAAACCCGCCATAAGACATGTTTAAATGAAGATAACGAAGCAAAAACAGAACATTTGATTTAGTGAGTGGTTTATGATGTGCTTATAATAGGTGGAAGGAATGTGCTCCTTTTAGCTTATGAATTCATGCTGTTATTTGGATGTTCATTTATTAGCTAGACATTTCCATGCTAGTTTGTAGCTATTATTAAGCTACTATTAAGCTATCATAATTATTATTACAATTATATGTGTCTTGTTTATATATATATATATATAGACAAAAATTAATCTTTTAGATGTTATTAGGACCAAACAGTGAGTGAGTATTATACATGCAAACATAAATTAATAGATTTTAAATATTAGAGGGTACGAATTGATAAAAATAAAAGTGCCTTGAATTTGTACAACCATTTAATTGTGTGTAAATTAAAATTCAAGTTGTACATGGACAGTATTATTTTTCACAAATAAGCTTCCCAACTCACCTTTTCTTGTGTACAAGCAATCAGTCTTTTCATCTTTAACAAGAGTTTCATTAAAACCTTCTAACATTCTCTATTTTTGACAAATAAATAAAAGGTAGATGACTAGATTATGATATAGTTAGTTAATGGTGCATATTGAAATCCATTGTCAACCAATCTCCATTCTACTTGTAATCTTAATTGAATAGAAAAGATTATGAAACAGATGATCGATTTTTTGTTTTGTTATATTTTACAAATCAAAGCCTTGATTGAACAATTCATTCAAAAGATATCACTCCATAGAAAAACACATACATTGTGACTTTTTTCACACAATCCTTTCATGCTTGCTAGGATTGCCATTGTGGCATAGCTCTTATTGTTGATACAAAATGTGCTTTGTAATCTATTTATTTCAAGAATTTTTGGAGCCAATAAACTGATGCTTTTGGATATCGAGTTAAGTTATTCTTATAATCTATGTAATGAAGACCAAATCGAACTGTATAGCCATTTACCAACTCAAAGTTGTCTAACAAAGACCATGCAAAATAACCTTGAATGTAGGATCCAGCCCTGTTATTCAATGTTGAATGTTTTAGTATATAATATTAAAAAATACAAATAAATTTTGAATTTGTAAAGACTTACCTTATTGCTTGCTGAACAAATGATAAATGCTTTGAGTGGAAATCAATTCGCCAAGTATCATTAACAGATTGTGCCAATGACAATGTATCATCATTTTTTTCATCAACACCTATATAAAATATATTTAAGTTTATTAAAGATAACCAAAATTTTTAGGAAGCTATCCAATGAAAGTACTCAGCATCATTAAAAACAGCTTTTGTGAGTTCAGTCCACTACAAAATGTCTTACCATTCTCTGTGATGAAAATTAGGGGATTGTCATATTTGTGTTTAATATACTTCAACAGCTCTCCTATTCCTCGCGGATACACGTGAAGCCAACTGGATCCTGCCTGTTCTTCCCATTTAAATATTAAACGCTGCCCATATAATATTACATAATATTGCTTTATAAATTGCTTTTGAAGTTTTTGTCAGACTTACCACTGGTCCGATGAGCATTCCATTCCTCTCAGCTGATGACATTTAGATAGAAACCCATGTCAGAAATTAAGTTCAAATTTTCATAAAATATTGCCAGAACAGGTAAACTCACGTGCTTTAGAAAAAGAAATCAGAGATGTGTACGTGTAAGATTTGCTTGAGAGTCCAATGTAAAGCTCGTGTTAAAAATTAAATTTGTATTTCTTAGCAGTTAGAAAATCCAGAGCAATATAATTTTACTTAGATTTCTTTTCATTACATTTAAAATTATCTCAAAAGAATACAAGAACCTCTAAGAAATGTTAGTGCTGGTGAAAAGGAGAGTAGTAGCATATCAAAGTTTAAACTTGCACCCCAAATTCAGGCTTCTAAATAGGAAAATCCTTTTGTTCATAATGTATTCTACTCAAATCCTTAATTAAAAAGTTTGTAGAGAAATGGTTATGACACTAGCGTCTATTTCACATGAAAACATTTTAAGAAGGATACTTCTTAATCAATCATTGAAACCTCATGTCATTTCACTCCAATTAATTTTTTAGATTTATTTCCAGAATAGTATGGTCTATAACAAAATATGTGATCCTTGGAAATTAGTACTTTCAATTGTATCTGACTATGCATGCAATCCCTCACCTGTTGGATCCAAGACAAACAACCAACTTAACATTCTTTAAAACTTCGTTCAATCTCTCCTCTTATGCATTAGGTTCTTTATTAGAATACTATTCATTGCACTATAACAAGTTGAGCACAACACATACAAGTCCTTGTCAATGATCCGTAAGAATTATTTGTAATATAAAATCATTCTTCTTTATTTTTCCCCAATAAAAGTGACATCTATAATTGTAATGAATGTAAAAGTTAAAAAATGATGAGAATTGCAAGAGAAAAATCATTCCTATTAAAATCACCTCTTTGTTCCTTTAGATTAATGTTTGTTTGATAGTTTTTTGAAAGATCGACTAATTTTGATCTTTGGAGATGAATCTAGAAACTCAAGCAGATTGCATTCAGACCTATAAAGAAAATCTACTTTATTTGGAATGTAATGTGGGCTTTAATTTGATGTTATGAAAAGAAAGAGACAGAAATCCAAGTCCCACAAAAAATTGAAGCCTCTCCTATGACTCACTGTACAGGGAACCCAATAAAACATTATTTTATAAAAACAAAAACCTAAACCATCAATAACTCGGTATTTTGCAATGAAAAAAAAGGTGAAACATAGAACTAGTAACAACAGTTTGGCAATTGGAGAGAATTGAACTTTCTAAAGGTTAAGAGCTCCATTTTTTTAAAATGTTGAATTGGAGTAAAAATGGAAATAACTATTTGAAAGAGAAAATTAAAATCTTTTAACATTTTTGTATAGTAAATTCTCTGTCTATCCCTTCATAGTCCCACAAACATCTATTTTTTTGATAATGGAATGCCAATTCTCCATAAAGCACTTGATTTGACCATTTTACATAAAAAGGTTATAATTTTTCACTCTTAATAATTATATGACATGATGAGAACTAATGAGCTTCTGGTTTGTGCAGTAAAGGAATAAAATATGAATTGTAACACAAATTTGATTAAGCTAACATAGAGATAGGAACAAGTTCTTTTAAAGTGCTTTTAACTTTGAAGTCTAAAGAAAGTTCCCAAAGTGCACATTAAACAAACTTCCATAGACAAGACTTTTCAAACAAGGACTTCTCAATCAAAAGCCAACGTAAATTGGTTTAGTTTGAAAATAGACTTCCATATACCTTATACCCAACATAAGTTGCATACAAATTATTCATGCTTCATTAAACTAGACTGACATCGAATATAACAAGATAATACACAATAACCAATGAAGTTGCTTAGAAAGAAAAATAGAAAAAATAGACAAAATAATTATCCACCAGCTTAAGTTCATTACAATACAAGAATACAATAATTGAGATGATCCTACATCATAAAGCACTTAACCTAATATGCTTGATCATTATAGTAACCTGAATCATAAGACAAAATCCAACTTAATGTGGGGGTCTGTTATCAGGCACTCATATTTCATCATAAACTAATAAACAATTATGCAACATAGGACCATTCTGTACAATTAAACTATGCCTTTACATGGATTCCATTTTTATGGTGAGTAACTTCTGACATCTGAAAATGAGCTTCCTTTGACACCAATTACTTTCCCATCATAGTTTACATTCAACTCCTACTACTACTTGGGCTCCTGCTATAGCTATGGTTGTAGTTGTGGCCTCTAAGCCTCTCATTAAATTTTTGGAAGCTACCCCGTAATCTATTTCCACCATTATCAAAATGCCTATTATGCAACCTTTGTGTTAAACTTTATATTTATTGAGCAAAAAAAATATAAAAAGACTTTAAAATCGCCCCAAGAAAAGAGGCAAATCAACAGGAGAAGAAAATTTATAAAGAATTTGGTTACTTATTCTGCAGATGAAATGCAAGAAATAAAAATGCAGTTGCCTTAAAATTTTTCATGCTATAAATCTTAGAAAGACACAATTTTGGGAAAAGGAAGTGCCTGTGATGTCCATAGCAGTAATTTCAGCCAAGTTGGAAAACAAGTCTATTTTTATTTTTTTGTAAGTACATCTAGCAATGTTGGTTAGATCATGAGAATGATTAGCCTAAATTATAAAATATGCCTTCAAAATTTTCAAATTTTGATCTTTAAAAAATAACCAAAGCAAGAGGAATTTCCTAACTCTAATTCAGATATGAAGTATTCAACCTAATTTTAAATTTTCTGGCTCAATCTGTAAGGCTTAAACTTTAAAATTAGATATTCTTATAGAATTTCAACTTCCAATGGAATATTTAGCCGATAGGCTATTATAAGTGGGGATTTCACCCCAAACCTGTCCGTTGAAACCAGAAACCATACATTGTTTTACTCTCTTCTGGAAACTGTTGATCGAGCAATCTTATACACACCGACTGCATTAATTCATTTTGGGACATTTTCTCTGACAGCTGGTAGATCTTTTCTGATCTTACCGACCGCATTAGTTGGTTTTTGGGATATTTGCAATCTTTGTTATCAGTAAAGATCTCAAATTATTCTGTGACGATGGGTGGAATCTTCAGTTGGATTGTATTTTGGGAAGATATTTTTGATGAATTAATTCGCCAGCTGTAGCATTGTTCAGATTTCCGGCTACCTACACACTCTATAAATATCCTGCTTGAACGACGTTAACAGTAATCACACCTCCTGTCGCCATTTTGAAGCCGCTTGTCTCTTTTTTGAAGAGTCGCTAGAAACTTTAATACCTATCTCTGATCTGTCATTCTCAACCAGGTAACTCCATAAACTACCTCTTCTTATCGTGCATAAGAAGTATTACCATTGATGCCTCGATTTACGTAGGGTTTAGTGGGTTTGCTTATTATCGGGTCAACTCCAACTGGAACTGGACCGGTCCGACAAAGGATCCTTTTCAAGGTAAGGTGTTGGGTTTACTGTGTGCAAGCTGCTAGGCGCATAACAAATTGGTCAGGGGAAGAATTGAACTATAGGAGCCGGTCTGATCCAGCACCCTTATTGCGGCTGTTGGATCAACTCGGTCAACAAGCGCTGGATTTGGTTCTACCTTTTATGCTTCCACTGGAAGGAAGTCTTTCGATCTAAAATTGAGCCAACTCAAATTGCTTCTTACTCAACCTCTGCAAGCCCATAGAACAGTAGGGGGCCTTTTCTGGTGGTTATGGGTATGGATCTGGGTGAGATGCTGCTTCCACTTTTACCGTATTACCATTGATTCGTCGATTTACCTAGGGCTTAGTGGGTTTGCTTATTATGCGCTGATTTTATTTAATGCTAATAAGAATAGTGTTTTTTTACAGTAAAAAATAAGTGTCTTTGTAGAGTATTTGCATGGCTTCCAATCTCAAAACCCAATCTAATTGTTACGCAATCTCTACGTTTTCTCTGAAATCATTTTCCTTTTGAGAGAGGGCATCATCTGTCTGGCTTTGTAGAGCATTTATTTTCTTCGCTTGGATTCTTTGTTTTTAAATTTGTAGCTCTTAATTAAATCCTTTGTGTCTGCTTTTGCAGTCTCGGCGGACTTTCTTGTCTGCCTTTAAAACTTAAGATTCAACATGCTCATATCTCTTTGATTAACTGCATCTCCTTTCATTCTCATAGCTTCAGCTAATTGTTTGGAAACCCTTACCTTTTCTCGCAAGGCTTCACCTTTCATACTTCTAAATTGATCTCTTTCCTTTAATATTTCATCTCTTAGATATTCAGCATCAATTCTGGCTTTCCTTTCAGATTCAAACTCCAGAATCTCTTTGCATAGTGAAATAAACTTATTCATATTTCATCTCTTGTGTGTGCGTGTGTGTGTGTATATATATATATATACCCTATTTTCATGGAATCCATGACTCCATTCTCACTATCCTAGGTCAACAAGGCAAAACCCACAAAACATAAACATACAATAGAGACTGATTTCGGGTAAATGTAGAGTTAAAAAATGCACAGAAAGGTAGCTGAAAGTGCAAGAGTAGATATGGAGGCTAAATTTTCCCAGTTGATGACACTCGCAGAAGAAGCTCTAGATGAGAGGGAAGAATTCAAAAGACAGAGAGACAATTCTCTTCTACAAAATGACCAAATTTGGGGAGAGAGAAAATATTGCCAAACAATTAGACACACATCACTACATCATGGGCTCTATGAAAGAAATTATTTCATGTTTTATTCCCACTATTTGACCTGTAAAATCAACTAAGACCTTGACACATGCTTGTAGAGTCCCCGCGGCCTACTTAATGGAACATTACCTAGTTTGTTATGTATTTGGCAACTCTCTCTGTTGAGAGACAAAAATGAAAAAATACTACCATGCACAACCAATATATATGCTTCAAGAAAATGAAAAATTTACAACTAAACTCTTTTTAATAAAACTGGACTATTGGTGGAATGATTCCATGGAACATTGAACATTATATAATTCCATTATCTTCCACCACTACTACTACCGCGGTCAGTGCTTTGCATTCTTCATAAGGAAAGACATTGTATTTGCATGTTTGAAACTGTCTGCAATCGTTAAGGGAGGGTGGGTTCTTAAAGTACTTACTAAGGATCAAGCTGGTGATGGCTAAGATAGAAAATTATAACAGTCAAACAAAAGGCTACATAAATTTAAAACCAGCTTTCCACTATCCATGTTGCTTCTTGTTGTTGTTTCTGATTTTTGTTGTGTATTTGATTTTGCATCAATGTCTATGTTTCTGCATCTACATTTAAGATCACATTCTATGATGCGTCATGAGGATGTTAGAGAGCTCAAGGAGTAGAAAAATACATTGTTGCAGACTCACTATCATTCATAATTAGTAATAGAGATTCTGCCAATGATAAATGAACCAAGATCTCTACTACTAATTCATTTAATGGTGCAATTCCATATTTCCTTTCTTACAATACTATAATAATCAATGCAATGAATGTTGTTCTTCAAGTAAATCCTAAAATATGGTGATGATCCCCTCAACTTTTTTCTCTATTCTCTCAGATTGTTTCCATTTGGAAATCCTTCAAAATCTCCACTTTCTAAATTTGGGGATGCATTCATTGAATCCTCAAAAGAACAATAGAGTCACGTAGTATTCTTCTTTTAATGATTGCAATAAGTCAAAAGGAGTTTTGAGAAGCATATCCAAATCAAACTTTCTTAAACCTTAAGAAAATTAATCACCTTATAAACTGCTAGTTGACAAAATAGCTATCTGAAAAGAAATATATTATGTATTGGTTTAACAGATGTGGAACACCCGTTTCTTTAAAAAGGTTACAAAAGTTCTTTGGATCTTTCCCTCAAACAAACAAAAGAATAGTACACTAAAAGATACTCTGGTAGGACTCTATTCCTTCATGTTTTCCCAGCCTTTATGCATGATGAAATTCATGTGGACATGCTGTGGTGGTTGTACATTGTACTAATTCAAGCGAAAAGTCTGTTAAGTGAGCCCCATCAGTTAAAAAAATCTCTCCCTACAGCATATGATTATTGTTGTATGATTATTTCAAGGTTTTTGATTGGAAATCATGATTGAAATAGCATAAACTATTTTTCTTCATCCATGTTTCAGATCACACTCCATGATACATTGAAATGTCCTTCGAAATGCTTCTCTGTGTTACATACTTCAAATAGAATACAAGTACCAAACACATGGTTGAAGCCTAATACTTGGGCAAAAACTTTTGACTTTGTTGAAGACAATATAAAAACATTTGATGATATCAGAGAAAGAGCAGACTAAAGTATACACTTAAGTTCTGAACTACTGCTTGGTACTTCCCTTTCTTCTTTTTGCATAGAAGCAATATGCAAAATGTTGGAAGTGCTCAGGGGTACAGAACTACTTCTGTCATGTCTTGATATAGGTATGATGGTTAATTTTCCATATTAATCTCCGGAATGGACTTGGGGAGAAAACTTGTCAGCTTCATATTCACCATGACCATCCTTTTTTAGTAGCAATCGTCAATACTAGAAGGCATAGCTTAGTAAATGTACAGAAGAAGAAATAGTTTTAATCACCAGTTCGGCCCTTATACAAAGGCAATCATACCATAATGATACAGTTTTAGAGTTCTCTCACAAATGTGACTGTCAATGCCCTAGAGAAAGGTTATCTACCTCATGCTTCATTTCTTGTTTTCTTGCGGCCTTTCTACCACATTCCTGACTGTGTCCTTCTTAATGTTTCTCTTTGAGACAACATTCGCTTACTCAAGGAAGTCATCATCTTTGTAATCTGAAAATAGAGAAACATAAAAATTCCATGAGAATGAAGACAAAAATAAAATTGAACCAAGTGTCCTGAAATTAAAAATTGTAATTGTTATGGCAGTATTCAAAACATTTAAATTGCACTCAAAAAAGATCCTCAAGGAAACTATTGAGCCTCTAACAAGCAGATTAAGTCATATGCATCGTGTATTTACTTAACTCAAGAAAACATTATGCATCACTGACTACATTAATTTGTTTTGGGGATATTTGTAATCTTTGTTAGCTGGGTAGATCTTTTCTAATCTTACCCATTGCGTTAATTTGTTTCTAGGTACATACTTCAGCTAAAGCTAGCGGATCATAAAAGTACATAAAGTTCAAGGAAAGATATGAAAAAAAATATAGTAATTATAGAGCACAAAAGGCTAAAGTTTCCTTATATGTTAGTTTAGGTTTATACAAACCCAATGTACAAATTGAAGAGCCGAGTTATGATATGTGATGAATAATTTAGTTCATAATGTATCAATGTGTATCAAAAAGTAATCCTTTGAAAATTCTTAAAAATGTTAGCAATATTTCACATCAACAATTTAATATTTCACTTCAACAATTTAGCCAATTAAAAAAATTCAATATTATTACATTTTAATATTTAAATTTTGAAAATTGTAACATAGCTTTGTCTTATGATGCCTTTTGATGATTCACTACCAATATTAACAATACATGTCTTTTTTTTTTTTTTATTGAATCTAAATTTATAACCATATTGTGTTGATCTAGAAATTGATAATTACAATAGAAAGTTATAGATGCACTTTTTAGTATATAAAATGCACATTTCTCTCTAACTTCTACAAATTTTTGAGATACACTTTGTGGATACATGCAGACTATAGAACAATTCCCCCTGGATTTCATCCTAATTAAAGGATCAAATTCATTAATATCTAGCAAATTCAAAATATCTCCAATGGCAAGTAAGCAAAGAAGTACAAATTTAGAACCAAGATATGTACAATCTATAAAGTCTACTAGAAGAAGTTCGCAAAATGAAAAGAATATTCTCTATTGCAAACCAATGCAAAAAAACTAATTAAAAATTAAACAACTAAAAAAACTAGCAAACCCCTCTTCTCAATGCAGATAGAATCTGAAATGTTTCCTACACCAGTTAAATGTACAAATATGTCTTATACAATGAAAAGCTAAGGTGGAGAGTTTATTTTCTAACAAGAAGGGCAAAAAATGCTTGCATGAATATTCATATCGGGCTTAAAAAGAATAAAAATTGCCTTGCATAGGAGTCAAGAAAAAATGGGGACACATAATGCATGTGTCTTTGCACTCTAGGGGCAAAATGGAATACAATAATGTGGGATCACATAATTTGTTGCTTGTTAGATCTAAGGAATATATTTCATGCAATTAAGGGTAGTAATCATCAACACTAACACTAACAACTGTAAAATGTTAACTATTGATGCAATATTGTTACACATATTGGACATTATATCAACAAGTGCTATAACAACTATTGCAACATTCTCACCTACCCTTGGTCATGTGGAATATAAAAGTAGAACCTTAAAGTGTGTAAAGTCTAAGGACAAATATGACAACTTACTTTTCATTTAGCTGAAGTGTACATGACACCTAATGTACATGTATTGAAGAGTCAAGTTAGTATACATAGTGAATAATTTAACTTAGATTTTTCAAAATTACGTACAAATAATATACACTAAATTTTATGTTTTCAATATTTAATATTTATTATTTAAATAGACAAGTTTGTATCTATTAATTTGTACCACAAAGTAATCTTCTTAAGATTCTTAGAAATGTAAAATTTCACTCTAATAATTGAACCAATTTTAAAATTCAAAACATTTTAACATTGAACTTCTCAAAATTGTGACATAGATTTGTCTCATCATAACCTTTGACAATTCATCACCACTTTTAACAATGCATTTTCAAAAAAAAATTGATTAGAAACATAGATTTGTCCACTTTTAACAATACATTTTTTTTGAAATTAGATTAGATTATTATGGGTGTACATATAAATTATCTCTAAAATATTAACTTATAGATTGTTTTCTATCGGCGTACCTCTTGCATCTTCTTGGGATGCAAGTGCTAGTAATAGGCAACATTGGTTCCAAATTATTTTCCAAACAACCCAAGATTTGGCTCTACGGAAGCAAATAACAATATAAATTTCATAGATATAACCAAAACAATAAAAAAACACCCAAATGATCTAAAGCTCTAATATTAACTTAAACCACATAAATCATACTTTTGCATGGAAAAACATATGCCAAAAAATTACCTTGTTTGTGGCCAGGAGGGGCCTCTTCAAAAGTTATCAGTCATCATTACTTGTGCTCCTGATCTTTCTCCTTATGCTTCGTCAATTCTTATAATGGGTTGTTCTTGATAGCAATTGTGCAAGGACCCTCGAAATACCTTAAACCCAATTTTTTTGTATACACACATCCCAGCTATGATGTTGCCGTTGTCGCAGATTACATTTGTGATACCTGGATTCCAAACGAAAAAAAAAAAAGACAAGCACCCAACAGAGGGTAAGAGGCTAGTGAAGATTTAGCGCAAACCCAATACATTTTTGCTACAATCGAATGGGTTTGGGGGTTTGAAAATGGGAAAAAAGGAGAATTGTTTTTTAAACTAAGATAAAACATGGAGGAAGCCGAAAAAACTACACAAAGTAAACATTGAGTTTGAACAATAGAGAAATTTGCAATGGAAAATGTCTGAACATTTTACCTTCAAAATTAGTATTCAAAAATATTGTTTGACTTAAACTCTAATCTCACAGTCCAGGAGTCGAAGTAGACACACTCACACTATTCATGTCAAACATTGCTATGGAAGCTCACCAGATTGTTGCAAAGCTAGAAAAGAATAAGTTATCAGAGCAAAAAGAGGAAATTAAGGATAATATAACATTTTAAAATAAAAAATAGAATGACAAGAAAATTTTGGAAAAGAAACCCTTACACTTTTGTTTGCAGAGTTTGCTAACTATGGATGTGATTGAAATCTCAATGAAACTTATGACAGTTTAAGAGAAACTGAAACCGCAGAAAGAGAGAACAACAAAGGCCATTACCCTAAAAATTAGCAGCCAAAGAATGGCGTGAAAAATATTTATGCACTTGCCTCAATTTTCCTACATCTCTTAAACTCTATAGAAATGATCAATGATATAGCCATCTTTTCCACATGTTTCAATACATCTAGTATGTTCATAGCGAAGCCCTTTTATTAGTGTTAATGAATTATTATTAATAGGGCTGATTTTGGTTTGTATTTTTTTGATTAATAGATCTAAATTTGGTTTGTATTTAATTTTATAAGATGTTTTGGGAAGTCCTATTATTAATGTTAATGAATTATTATTAATAAATTCACTTTGGTTTATATTTAATTTTATAAGAGGTTTTCCTACAAATCTGCTCATAGCGGTAAATATTTTGACCAATAGAATTGAAGATATTTACACTTTGTAATATATTTTTTTAAAAACTTGCATCTAAACTTTAGGAGCAATAAAAAAATTGTATTCATTAAAAAGTTCTCTAACAAGATTGATTAAAATAGTAAATAATAACAAGATGTCAATTTCACTTTGATGCCTATAGTTATAGACATGAACTAATAACCTAGACAAAACAACTCTGTCAAAATTACCCAACAACAAAATATCCGTCGTAATAATAACTCAATGAAAATAACCCTACATTGAATTTCCATGTGCATGGTAATTCAATTTAGGGTTATTTTGTCGATGGGTTATTATTACCCCAGGTTATTTTATTTTTGATTAAAGGTAAACTGGTTTTAAGGGACCAGAAACTCAACAACCAAAATTAGTTTCCTTTTGAGGTAGATTTCATGCCCTTTTATGACATTACTATAGAGGAGCTTCAATATATCTGATTTTTTGCATGTGTTGATGATCCGATGTATATCTACACATTCCTACTCCTCACATTGATATACCATATCAATCATCTTCATCTTCTATTTCTCTTAATCAGATTGGCATTGGCTCATGCATAGCCCGCATTGAATGAGTGCAGGACATTGATCTTCTAGAGATAGCTACTTGGTATTTTTATCTTGTACACATATCATCCTTGTCTGTGGAGTTTCACATTTGAAATCTAGAACATTATTTTGAAAATATTCATCTCATTTTTGTTGATAGCCACATCACTATTGTCTGCATATCTTTATCGCTCATTCATTAGCTTTGGCAGAGTCCTAATTTGTCACCTCCTACATTGATTGGGCATGTACTTGATTAGTTTTTAGAATTATTATCTATCATGGAAATTAAAACATTTGAGTATTTTCCCAGGCACATATAGTTTGGATTTGGATTCTTACATCTTCTAGTTTATGCAAGTTTCTTCTCCTATCTCCAGTTAACTTATTTCTTATGGAAGGGAGACATGTAGTTTGAAGGAAGTAGATTTTGTTTTGAATTCAAGAATTAATCATTGATACCTGATCTACTTCTCCATTGGAGGGACTATTATCCTTATTTTCTATCTCTTATGGAAGGATATTCATTGTACTTATGTGAATGATTCCATAATTGGGTAGAAACTTGCATTCCTTTATTTGAGTCACATTTAGTACCCATTTTCATTACATCACTCACTTCTAGAGGGGTTATTTCCCGTGTGGTTTTTCTCCTTTTCTCCATTTAGAGAGACCTCACTGGTTTGAGTTGCATTGTTTTCTACATGATTACCTAATAAGGCCTTCATTTCTAGATTCATTCATGCTAGTTTTGTGCATTCATAATTAGCCCTTTAGCTTCTCCATAAGATTCTATTCAAGGGCGTTGTTAGATCAAATATGAAATATGATATAATTATTTATTTATTAAGTCCTATATTTTATTTTTCACTTAAGCTAAAGTTATGTTATTTCAACTAGAGTTTTCTTTTCTAGCTTTATTTCAGTTGCAATTGAGCTTAATTTAGCTCCTACTTTTCATTGCTTTGGTTTTCACAAAGATAGGATTACGAGATATCTTGTTTTCTATAAATAAATTTATTCATTAATTAAAATTTATCCCAATTTAATATTGTACAATCAATACATAATATTAGGTTTTCTATAGAACATATTATCTTTGCCCGGTCTCTTTTGTGTGATAGGTGTTTTTCTTGCTATTGATTCCATGCGCATGTGGTTGTTTAATCAACTGCTACATTTGACCTATGTAGTGGATGTTTAAAATACTTCTTAGGTTCACCACACAAATTATAATTCTATCATTCAAGTGAGCTACACGATTTTTGTTGAGGCTATAATTCTTTTGTATATACACTAGTAGTTATAGTAATATAGTCTTTACATTTATGTTGGTTTTAATTTTGGTAGATTCCCTTATGGGAATTTTATAAATTTAGGGGGAATGTCTATAATTATTCAAGAAATTACAAAATAGAATGTGAATAGGAGTATATTGTAGATATTCCTATTTTTATCTTATGGGGACTAGTAGAGATTGTGTTTTCCTAGTTGAAAAAAGCTATTACAAAAACTAGATATCCCTAATAGGGGGCTTTGTAGTTGGCAGAGATGTTCCTAAAAAGGGGAGAGCTATTTGGAGAAGTGGTTAGATAATTTTTCTATGTTGTGACCTTTTTCCTTGATGTCAAATGGGGAGAGAAATATGGTATAAGGAATATTTCAAAAAAGTGTTGTACAAGTGTCATCGTCAATGACAAGGGAGGAGAGTGTTTGTATTTAGCTTTATATTTTCATTGCTAGAGTAATAAGATATTTTTATTATTAATTAAATTATATTGATTTAATAATTAAGCTACTTATTATCTAGTTAGTTCTTAAGCTAAACTTAGGTATAATAATAATTAATTTATTATTAATTATTAGTTATGCAACCTAGGGTTTCTCCTTTTTAGGTTTTGATCTCCTTTTTATATGGATTGATCTTTCTTGTACTTAATAAATTATTTTTGCATAATATGTTTTTGTCTCTGAAATTCAGAGCTATCCTTTTGTGTATTGTGTTTTTTCAAGTTCTTTCTGTCTTTTGCGATGGGTTATTTTCTTGCAAAAGATCATTGGGTTCTCTGTGAAGTTGGTTTCTCATCTTCTAAATGGTATTAGAGCTTCATATCTATAGATTCCTATTCATCATCTGAGGGTTCTTTAATTTGAAGAATGGTTTGGAAATACTGTAAGTCTGATTTAACCTTACCATTGAGTCCAGAACACTTGAGATAGCCAGGAACCACCTCTTGTTTGTTGATTTTGGACTCCCAACATCTTCAGTGTGATGGTTTCATTTTTAGATTTTTTGTATTTTTGGTGTTCTTGGGAGTACCTATTTTGGGATCATTTTGGACCCAAACAGACCTCACCATCGCACTCAAAAGGCCCAAAAACCTATTTTTCATATAAGGTTTGACAGTTTTGGTCTTCATGACCTCTAGAGCAAAACATTGTCCTCTAGGTCTACAACCATACGGACACAATTTTTTATTAAAGTTATCTATTAAAAATGAAAAAATTGTACATTTTAATTTTTTCATTTCTGAAATAATTTTTTTTCAAAAAAACTTTATTAGTTTGAAAAAAACATTCAAAACGTTTTGAAAAAAAGCCAGTAGCTTTCAAAAGAAAAAAAGCTTTCTCCATATTTTCAAAAGAGACTATACTGACATGAAAATAGTAAAGTACAGGTGCATGTGTAGGTAGTGATGTCAGCAATTCCAAGGATTAAATGTGACGGTCTTCAACCCGCCAAACAAATTTTCCTTTTTCCATAATGAGCAGCTTGTGGTTTTTTGTTCATACGGCATCAAAATTTGGAAAACAAGGTATTGTCGAAAAGAAGATTCTGAGCCTATCCTAAAAACACAAGTTTGGTTTTGTGATTTTTCCATTTTATAGAGTATTCTATTAGTTAGAGTCAGGGTTAAGTTTTACACTTCCCGGGCCATAACTTGTGCAAATAGAATTCATTTTCTAGCTTCCATACATCATTACAAAGCTCTCAGAATCCTATACATAGATATTTGATATACATGTTGGCAGGTTGAATCTCAGGGAGAATATGACTTATTTTGTGTTGTCATTATGGAAACAAAGTCATACAAAAGTTTTGACAGCAAACTTTGAAGAACAAAATGACTAAGTATGGAAGATAGAACAGAACAGAGATATGCATTCTATCAGAGCACCAGCACACGTGCATATGATCAAATCAGGCTATGTGCATTCATACATAAGATCCATGATATGTGAATATAATAACTCAATACATGCATGGTACAGAACAACAGTACGAAGAAGTTACAGAAAGATTAATTGCACTAACAGCTCAGAAAATAGAGTATGAAGCCGACTACGATATTTGATTTACCATATAATATTTTGTTGTGTAAATGCCAAGCACCTATTGTAGTAAGTTTTTTATTATGTATTAAACATTATTGGAAACATGCTTAAGCCAATTTGTTTGGAAGCGTTGTGAATGTTGTTTTTGGGCTGACTAAGTTCTTGTTTTTGGTTGCGTCTATTCAGGCATGAACATGTATATATGACAAGTAAAGTTGTATTAGAAAGTGTCAAAGAAATATGTAGAGAAGAGATATAGAAGAATAGTATAGATATGTCAGCATGAGATAGAGCTCTTTAAGAGATTAAGAGCATTAGTGCATAAACGGAACCGATTAGACAATTGTGTCATATACAGCAGTTCACTTTTGGATATAGTATATATCTATTATCAAGAAGGTTTTAGCCTTCATCGTATTGAGCAGTGAGCTTTGGCAGTGAGCCAACCACCTCTAACAGGGTTTTGTAAAGACTCCTAATAGGGTCATTGTACTTGCATTGTAAATACTGCTTCTAATAGGGAAAAGGAACCTTAACAAGTTCATTATACTAGTACAATCATTTACAGGTACTAATTCCCACTGGGTTTTTCCTCTGATCAAGGTTTCCCCGTAAACATATATGGTGTTATGTGTTATTATGTTATGCTTCATATATTTTCTATTTAATTTATGTTCAAATTGCTGAAATAGAATAAGTAGTTAAACACTGATTCACCCCCCCCGTCTCAGTGTTTCCAACAATTGGTATAAGAGCTTTGGTCCTCTGAAAGAAATTTTAACCACTTGGGGAGATCATGGATTCAACAGAAGCAAAACATCTAAAAAATAATCTTGAAGATGCCCTTGAGGATCTTGACAAATCTGAAAAATAAAATGAAGAACTTAAGCTAAAGGTTGATGGCTCTCAAATGCTTATCAAGAAATTAAGAAAAGATTTGAAAGATTGCTCCACAAATGATCTGGGAAAAATGGTCAAAATGCTAAATGAAGAGAACATGTCTTTGAAAGACAAGATTGAAGATCTTAATGAACAACTTACTGACAACTTAACATCTATTGAAGAACAAACCAAAGAGAATAAACAATTAGATGATGAACTTATGCAAGAAAACATGAAATTATTGGAATTAGAAAACACCAAGAAAAAGATAGAATCTGAATTAATAGAAGCAAAAGACAAGATTGATAAAATACACACAAGTTCTTATCTAATTCAATCACAAATTTATGTATAGAAGTTAAAAGGTGATACTACTGGTGTTGGATACAGTGTAGCTCAATTTGAAATCAATTCAATGAAAGAAACAAAGAAAGCACAATAGACATCTGCTGAAGCAAAGAAAACTGAGAATCTTGCAGAGGCTAAAATAGAACCACCTAAAGATGAACTCAAGCAAGTTAACAAAACTTGTTATGCTTGTAACAAGAATAGACACTTAGCAAGAGATTATAAAGAGGTAAGACCTTTTAATAGTTATTGTTACTCCTGTAATAAGTTTGGTCATAGGGCTATTCACTGTAGAAAAAATCAAAGAAATCAGTCACAACAGAACCAAAGAAATATAACTCAATACAATCAGAGAAATAAACCTCAAAGAAACTTTCAGAACATTACATGTTAGATATGTAATTACAAAGGACACACAACCAAGCAGTGTAGCATGGTGAATAATAGCATTAGACCTCCTATCATATGTCACTCATATGGAAAAGATGGACATATCTCAAGGTTTTGCAGGTCAAAAGCACAAAGACAAGAAAATCCTAAAAAGTCACTATTTGAAGAATCAGGAGAAGTTAAATTTGTACAAGCTAAAAAAGATGCAGATAAAATTTGGGTTGAATTAAAGAAGGATAATGAAGAGAACAAGGTAGTAGATGCATCATCAGTGGATGCACCTTCTACTTCTAGTTAGTTGACCCTCATGGTCTTAGGGGGAGCTATTCTAGCTCTGAACCCCTGCGTGGCTGGTATACTCACCTCTGAGCATGCACCTATGAATTCATAAATTTGATGACAAAATAAGAATGTATGCATATACGCATAATCTGAACTTGAACAGAAGCAAAGATTGAAATTATCTATGTAAACCGCTTTACGACAACAAGCATTAAATGCAATAATCTTTTATGTAAGTTTGTACAAGATCTTCAAACCCCACTTTGCATTCTAGATTGAGCATTCAGAGAGCACATGAGTATTGAGCATCAAAGAACTACAGGTTAAGGAATTGATTGGTTTGTGAATGAAATAAGGATTGAAACGGAAACCTAGCAGCCGCATCATTTCAAAATCACCGTGAAACCCTATTTAATCAAGCAGCAAGTAAGTATGGAAACCCCTATTGTATTTTACATTACTGAAAGGAAAAGATTCATGTTCAAGAAGCATCCATTCAAGTCCATATTAGATGATGTTGAAGGAGCATTTTCTAAGACTCTGCTAGGATTCATGCATGTAGAAGACATTCGTGCATATATATATTGCAAGAAGGAAACAATTGGAGATAACAACATTGCTACTCTTATGGATTCAATGAAGAAATCAGATTATTCATTCAAAGATGAATACGCGCATCTCACTGATAATCCTATCTTTTAGTATTCTAATGCGCACGAGCTCTATGAGCCAGAATGGGTTAAAATCCTATTGAGCAGCATACATGATGACCTATATTAGATTGGTGAAGTTCTTGTCCGCATTAATATAGACCTAATTAATGATATGACTGGACTTCCTAAGACTGGACCAGTTCTTCCCACTGGTAAGGATGTTAAGAAGCAGGTTGAACAAGCATGCTTATCCAGAAGTGATAGGTGCAGAATGACTTTTGATCCCATTGAGGCAGATGACATCAAATTGGTCACTATGATTCTAGGTTATAAGTTCCAGCACGCAAGCAGACTGAGTAGTGTATCTGCAGCAACTGTCCTAGCAACAATAAAAATGGTGAAGGATAATACATAGTACAATCTATGTGAAATATTGCACGCACAGCTGATTGACAACATTAGAGATGTAAAGCATGACAAGAGAAAAATATTCAGATTTGGCTCTTTGCTCATCTATCTCTACTTCCACATTGTTGGTAAATTTCCCAATCTTTACCTAGACAAGAGTAAACCTACTATGTCTTAGATATCACTAAAGGCTACATCAGAAAGTAGCGTGAAATATTCTATGGACATGGAGATCAAAACATTTAGGATCAAGATGCAGAAAAGGTTCAAGATACCAGAGAAGATAGTTGAGAAATACAAAGACACCATATGCTTCATGGTGGAAATGTACTATACTTGCATGGAGGCAGTTGAGCCTAGAAAAAAATGGATTCACCCTCTTGGATATGAAGTTGAAGAACATGTTTTGGAAGGTTATGCACAAGCTCTTTTATCTGCACCCAAGCATCCCAATAAACCTAGATGGGGTACTTACAAAGAAAAGACAAATCAAGTTGATTATGTCTTATACCATGCAGACAATAAAAGAAAGGCATCAAGGATCAAATCTAACATCCTAAGAGTTCATGGTGTTACACAAGAAGACCTAGACAAAGCTATGGAAGCTAAGATTGTAAAAGAACTTAAGAAAAGTGTTGCAGAGGTGAAAATGGAAAAATCTAATGATATCCCCAAGAAGAAGATGAAGAAATTTGATGAAGGAATGTCTGCGCCATCAACTACTACTGACATGGAAGCATCTCCATCTTCAGTACCAAGTAAGATGTCTAGGATAAAGAAACAAGTTCCCACAAGTCATCCATCCTCAAGGACCACAAGGAGCAAGGTAAAGAACACTCAAGCCCCTCCTGTGGTAGGATTCAAACCTAGTCTAATAGTCCTTAAGAATATAATTGTAAATGAAGGAAGACTAGAATCTATCAAGAATTTCTATGACAAATACCAAGAGATAGACAAATTAGAAATTCATTCTATGATCATCTCTCACATGATTAAGTTTAAAATGTCAATATTGGAACTTAAAACAGTCATACCAGACAAGGTATGGAACATACTTGATGTATTGAAAAGGCAAGCAATTGAAGAGGATATGAGGATAAGAGAAGAAACATTAGACAGTCTTCTTCCTGTTTGTTCACATGACGAGAAAGCTATTCTGTTGGATTTAGTAAAGCCTCATCTTAGAATGAAAACAAGAGTTCTCCATGTCATGAAAAAAGAATATGAACTGGTTGGTGAAGAGACTCAGAAAGAATTTGAGAAAGTATTTCTGGATAGACACATGTATCCATCAACGACGCCTAAAATAAAAGAAACTCCAGTTCCTCCCAAACAGAACAAAGAACCAGTTATTCAAAATGAGCCTATGACAAGTCCACATGATTCAATGCCCACTATTTCAATAGCTTCTGATACAGCCAAAGATTCAGAAGAAACTATTATGATTAATGATGTTAATATATCTATGACTGCTTCTGACAATGACATGGACAAAGTTGAAAAAGCATTTGTCAGCACTAAAGAGACAAAGAAGGTATGCACTGATGACACATCCTTACAGGAAGATGAATTTCCCTCTAAAGATTCAATAGATTTGAATAATGAGGAAGAAAATAAAACTAATGAAACACTAGCTACGGAGATCCCTATGAAGAGTGAATATGTGGATGCCATTAAGAATGTAATACATACTCCATCCATCAAACCATCATTGTTGTCAAGTTTGACCCCTGATTCAGCAAATCTAGATGCTTGGGAAGAAGAAGATTTGATTAAGATCAGTGTGCTATCCATGGAGAAAGCCAAAGAAAAAAAAGTCATGAGAAACCCTTTCTTTCTGGAGACAATGAACATTCTGAATGACTTAGTGCCAAAAGATAAGAAAATGGCTAAGATTCAGTCAGTTGATGATGTTGACAGCATCTTGACAAGCTTCAAATCACATTTCACAAGTTTAGTAGACTCTGCTACTAAAATTGTAGAAGTTGAGTACAAGAAGGGAAGATTAGATGAATTGACAAAGAATTTATCTTTATATCTGAACTCATTGAAGATTGGTCAAGCAATCTTGAAAGAACTAGCAGAAAAAGTCATAAATGTAATAGCAAACTGCATGGATAGAGTGAAATTCACTCCATAGCACATCAAAAAGATTGAGGAAGCTAACATCTTGGTTGAAAGTGTTAGGAAATACATTGAAACATCATCGCAAGATATTAATGTATGCAACAATATCTATCAAGGGCAGTTAGACAAGATTGAAAAGGCTAAGTTGGAGATCAACAAGATAAGAACGATGCAGACTCAACTAAGAAATGCACTTGCGCCATCACTGGCTGTTCTAAATGAGAACATAAAACAGATAGATGCAATCATTGCTACATATGATCAAGAACCTAGCATGGATCTGACCAAGATGGAGAAGCTTACATATGCCTTGTGCGCCCATCTTTAGACAGTTGATGCATTGAAGGCATTCTAGCAACAAGAGATAAAAAATCTACAGATTGCTTATCCAAATGTATATTTAGAGTAAGTACTCAAGGACTTACAATTTTGACACCTTTGTCATTAATGTCAAAGAGGGCGTAATGTATATAAGGAGTATATGTATATGTTATATATAGAAGTTTGAATAAAAAAGGATGATATACCATTTTTTGGGTGTTAGTCAAAGTTTGAGTAACTTGGCCACATTCCTTTGTTTCCATTAATGACAAAGGGGGAGATTGTTGGCAAGTTGAATCTTAGGGAGAATATGACTTATTTTGTGTTGTCATTATGGCAAAAAATTCATACAAAATATTTGACAACAAACTTTGAAGAACAAAATGGCTACGTATGGAAGACATAACAGAACAGAGATATGTAGTCGATCAGAGCACCAGCGCACGTGTGTACGATAAACTCAGGCTATGCACGTTCATACATAAGATCCATGATATGTGAATATGTTAAGTCTATACATGCATGGTACAGAACAACAGTACCAAGAAGTTACAGAAATATTAAGTACACTAATAGCTCAGAAAATAGAGTATGAAGCTGACTACAGTTTTTGATTTAGCATATAATATTTTGTTGTGTAAAAGCCAAGCGCCTATTTATAATTTTTTTATTATGTATTAAACATTATTGTAAACACGCTAAATCCAATTTGCTTGGAAGCATTGTGAATGTTGTTTTTGGGCCGACTAAGTTCTTGTTTTTGGTCGCGTCTATTCAACCTTGAACATGTATATATGACAAGTAAAGTTGTATTAGAAAGTGTCAAAGAAATATGTAGAGAAGAGATATAGAAGAACAATATAGAGATGTCAGCATGAGATAGAGATCTTTAAGAGATTAAGAGAATCAACGCATAAACGGAACTAATCAAACAATTGTGTCATATATAGCAGTTCACTTTTCGATATAGTATATATCTATTATCAAGAAGGTTGTAGCATTCATCTTATTGAGCAGTGAGCTCTGGCAGTGAGCCAACCACCTCTAACAGGGTTTTTTAAGGACTCCTAATAGGATCATTGTACTTGCATTGTAAATACTACTTCTAACATGGAAAAGGAACCTTAACAAGTTTATTATACTAGTACAATCATTTGTGGGTACTAATTCCCACCAGGGTTTTCCTCTGATCAAGGTTTCCTTGTAAACATATCTAGTGTTGTGTGTTATTATGTTATGCTTCATATATTGTCTATTTAATTTATGTTCAAATTTCTAACTATCCAGCTGCAGGAGGGTTTTTGTATCTTTTGGTGGGGGGGGGAGGGGGGTTTCTCTTACAGATATTTATTATTATGAATTCCACTCCATCTCCTTATCTATAATTTTAGTTTGATGAGTCTTCCTCCAAGACAAAGTAGAAATCAGGTGATCCTTACAATTTCTGTGGAAAGAAAGAGTTTGTAGATGAGGCTATGAAGCGGTGTCATGTTTCAACTCCTCCATCTCCTTCATCATAGACATAAAAAGGTCATGCTCTTTCTACATGGACCCTCCCTCCTTCTTATTCACCTCAGTGAGACACACTTTCAATGGCCCTTTGACGCCTCTCCTTTCTCAGCATTATGGGTAGTTTTCTATTGTTTTCTTCCTTTGCTTCTGCATGTGATCAATATTCAAAATATTGGTACTTATATTTTTAGATAGCAGTTTTTTCTTGCATGGTTGATTACTATCATTGGGGTCAATGATACAGATTTATGTGCCATCTGCATCTTTGACTACCAGATTTTTTCCTCAATTTTCTATCTCTTCTTCTTTCGAGTACTATTGTGGGGGGAACTCATGTCGATTATTGTCTTATGTATCTTTGGCTGACATATGTTTTGCCTTTTTTATCATCTTCAAATTGTCCGAGTAGTGTTGTTGGGGCACTCATATAGTTTATCTTGATCATCATTTTTCAGAGGAGATTCTTCATTCAACATCATAAGAGTCATCATTTGATAGGTGTCTACAACTTGTGCTTCGAGGGTGTTCTTCTTGTTCCTTTCTATTGGGACATTTTTCTGGGATACTTCTTGTTCTTCCTTTCTGTGTGTTTTCTTTTTTGCATGCTTTTATTTCTTTTTAGAGAGGGGTTTTTATCATTGGGTTTTCTTCTTTTCTCCTTTTTAAAAATATTTCTTATACTTGGGTACCTAATCAGGCCTTGTTGTCGGGACCCATTTCCTAATTTCAATATCTTTTTCTCTAGGTTAGAGTAATAAGGTCTTTTTCTTATTAATTAAATCATGTTGATTTAATAATTAAGCCACTTATTATCTCTTTAGTGCTTAAGCTAAACTTAGGCATACTAATAATTAATTTATTATTAATTATTATTTATGCAACCTAGGGTTTCTCCTTTTTATAATGATTGATCTCTCTTGTAATTAATAACTTATTTTTGCATAATATATTTTTTCCTCTGGCATTCAAAGCCATCCTTTTGTGTATTTTCCTTTTTCAAGTTCTTTCTCTCTTTTGTGACAGGTTCTCTATGAAGTTGGTTTCTCAAGATCGTTGGGTTCTCTATGAAGTTGGTTTCTCAACTTCTACCATCATTGATGTCAAACTTGTTGATATTGATAAGTATAAGGAAGAGATTAGCTAGTGTTTATCATTGAATTTTAAATTGCTTACAAAGAGGGAGATTTTTAGCAAAGTTTATTTAGTGTTTTCATCATTGTCAAGAATTTCTTTGCATTGATGTAAAACTGATGAAGATTTATACTAGCTAATGTTTGGAAAGCTAAAATATGTAGGAAATAGTATTGGAATACTGATAGAGGTTTATTACTAGATGTTCAAATGTTATTTTTATGTTTGGTGATGATAGTGGGTCAGTATGTGGGGTTTTCGGAAGGTGACTATATGGAAAGCTAGAATATGTAGGTTAGAGTATGTGCACTCCTTATGAGGGAATGCTCTAAATTTATCCACATAAGAAGTTGGTGGCTTGTAATTGTAGAGTTAATATTTATAGTCCTTAAATATTTCATTATCTTTGGTTTTTTTCACAAAAGTTCTAAGGTTATAGTTATGTTTGATTGTTTGCTAACAGAGAAGTTGGCTATCAGTAATGGTTAGGTCTACTTTGTAGAATGATCCACCATGGTCCAAATTGATATTTCAGAGTGTGCAATTTGGTAGACATGTTTAGAAGGTTTGTGCAATGTTCGAGGTCAAATATCTTTTCTTTGTTTTCTCTTCAAATGAAGATGTATTACTCTATGTTTGAGATTGGTGTCTTTGTTTGTGTTTGGTCAGCTCAGTGAGTTAAATGAAACTTTTATGACCTTTTGGTCTGTATATTCTTTTGCGGAAGAGTTAAGAGGTTTACATGGATCTTGTAACATAGTCATAGCATGAATTTCCTCAATGGAGATGTTCCAACCATGCAGAAAGAGTCAACTCAACAAATACAAAAACTCAAAAAAAAAGATAATCAACAATCCACAATAGACTTCACATCATCACAGATTAATATATTTACATTGGTCTGCAACATTCCAATTATATACTTTTGGCATACATGTCTGATTACAACAGAAAAAAGAACTAAACCCTAGATCTAACCTTATGAGGTTACCTCCTAAGAACGCCCCCCTCCCCTCCACCCCCCCCAGAAAAGGATCAAAATCCTCAATATATAGAGCTTTCTCAACCCATATGTTGGTCATATCAATTACATTTTCTAGGGCTAAGAGAATGTAACGTGTAGAAATGTAGGTTAGGACCCAAATCGTAAGGTCTGAATGTCAAGATATAGAAATGACAAGAAATCCAAGAGAGACATCGGGAAAATATCCAAGAACATCGGGATATGAGTCGATAAGCTTCACCAATCAGGAATTGCTTCGTGAGATCAGAAAACTCCATCTGATCATTAGCACATGAAGAATACACATAATTTACTATGCTTTTTTAATATCCTCATATTGAAGTATGCAAATGAGGTGTGCACCAAGACATAAGTAAAAAATTATGTTCAAAATCAACCCTAAAGTTTGCAATAGAAGATGATCCAAAACCAAGGAACACCACCAAAAATACAAAAAAAAAAAATTAGGAACCAAACTGAAAGGAAATATTTTTTGGGTGATACAAGATTGCCAAAACCCAAGGATGCTCATGCATTAGCCACCCCTAGGGAAAATAATATGTTCCATAAGATGAACTTATGAACATATTACATCATTCAGGATATAAATCCCATGCTCATTCTTAATCCAAATTTCCTCTTTATCTGCAACTATCTTTCTCTACACTTCTTCTCTTTCTTCTGTCACATCAATCAGATTACTCTTCTCTGCATTGAGTTTATCATACCTCACATCAACATCCTAATTCTTACCACCACCTCCTTTCTTTTGCATAACTGATTTACCTCTATCACAAGACTTCATCTTATCAACAACCAAAGTCTTCTACTTCTTCACTTTACCCTTCCTATTATCTAATACCAACCGATTCTCAAATCTTCTTTCAAAATCATTGTGTAAATCAACCTTTATATTCTTCCTCTCTAAACTATAACTCTTCACAATGCTCAAATTCCTTGCAATGTTCCCTTCTAGATCCTTTAAGGGAACCAAGGTAAAAAAATTTCCATCCATCTCTATCATGACCAAGTTACTTTTGAAATCATGGATATCTCCCCTATCAAATTGCCAAGGTCTACCCAATAGAACATGACAAGAACATATAGATACCACATCACACAATACCTCATCTTTGTACGAACCAATGTTGAAATTCACTAAAAATTATTCTTTAACCTCCACTATATTTTCATCTTGAAACTAGCTTACCCCATAAGGACAAGGATTTTTATCCTCTTCAAGCCAATCTTTTGTACCATCTCTTATGATACCAAATTATTACTACTACCACCATCCATAACAACCTTACAATATTTACCTCCTAATTTGCAATTAGTGCTAAATAAATTACTCCTTTGTATAGGTTCAACATCTTTCTTATGCAACATGACTCTCTTATGCATAAGATATTCTCCCATCTCAGGCTTTGATATATTCTCCACAAGTGCATCATTGGTTTGCTTCTCATGTGCCACAAGATTATGTCTACCCACACTTTTACTACATTCTTCAGAACATTGGAAATATCTATGTCCTATGCCAACACATTTGAAACAAGTATCTTTGAATTTAGTTCCACCATTCCCTCTTCTAAGTGTCATATGCTCAGGTTCTACCTCAATGGTTTGCTTCTCTTTTCCATTGCTACTTGTTTTCTTCTATCTTCCTCTATGATTACCATGAATTCTCTTTAACTTATCTCCTGCCCTCAATACATACTAATAAGAATTATAAACCATATAAATCCTCAACATAATAAACTTATCCTAAATATTAAATCTCAAGCCATTAATATACCTAGTCACCTTCTCCTTAGATATCTCTAGGTATCAAGATATGATTGTCATCTTGTAGAACTCCTTAGCATATTCCTTCACAATCATTTCTTTTTGCTTCAATCTCTGCAACTTATGAAATAATTCCAATTCATAATCCTCAAGTATGAAGTTAGCCTTTCATCTAGCAATCATTACCCTCCATCTAGTGAATTTAATTTCACCATTCTCTTCTCTATCTTTCTGTAATTCTTTCCACTATACAAAATAATGTCCTTTCAACTACGGCTCTGTTAACCTAACCTTCTATGGATGTCTGATATCCTCAAGCTCAAAGTAATCATCCAACTCACCAATCCAATCTATCAAATCCTCATGATGCAATGAACCAGAAAAAGTAGAAACCTCCATTCTATGACTCCTACTTACTTGTGCCATATCTCTCAACAATCTTTCTTCATCTACAAAAGTATGTAATATGCATATGTAATGGAGATGGTACAACCATGCAGAAAGATTCATCTCAACAAAAATAACCAACTCATTAACTTGCAACATGCAGATTAGATACTTTCGATAGATGAAGATTGTTGAGAGATATGGCACAATTAAGTAGAAGTCATAGAAGGGAGGTTTCTACTTTTTCTGATTCATTGCATCTTGAGAATTTGATAGATTGTGATTGGTGAGTTGGAATATTACTTTGAGCTTGAGGATATTAGAGATCCATAAAGGGTTAGTTTAGCAGAGACTAAGCTGAAGGGTTATGTTGCCTTATGGTGGAAATAATTACAAAAAGATAGAGAAAAGAACGGTGAAATGAAAATCACTAGATGGAGGGAAATGGTTGCTAGAATAAAGGCTAAATTTATATTGGAGGATTATGAATTGGAATTTTCAAAGAAGTTGCAGAACTTGAGACAGAAAGACATGTGTCTGAAGGAATACACTAAGGAGTTCTACAAGATGACAATAAGATCTAGAAACTGAGAGATATCTAAGGATAATGTGGCTATTTATATTGATGGCTTGAGATTTAATATTCAGGATGAGTTGAGTATGTTGAGGATTTCTATGGTTGAGGATGCTTATCAGTATGCATTGAGGGAAAAAGATAAGTTAAATAGAAGACATGGTAATCCTAGAGGAAAATAAAAGAAAACAAGTAGTAATGGAAAAGAGAAGCAGACAATCGACATAGAACCTGATCAGAGGACACTTAGAAGAAGGAATTAGAGCAAGGAATTTAAAGGCACTTGTTTCAAATGTGGTGGAATGAGACATAGATCTTTTCAATATTCCAAAGGATAAAAGTATGAGTAGATAGAATCATGTGGCACATGAGGAGAAGAAAGATGATGCACTTGTGGGAATTATAGAAGAACCTAATAAGGGAGAATATCTTATGTTGAGGAGAGTCATGATGAGTAATAAGGAATCTAAACCTATACAAAGGATGATTTTTAGGACTATTTGCAAATCACAAGGTAATTTTGTAAGGTTATTATGGATGGTGGTAGTACTGATAATTTGGTATCAGAAGTGATGGTACTAAAGCTTGGCTTGAAAAGGTTTAAACATCCTTGTCCTTATGGGATAAGCTGGTTTCAAGATCAACATATGGTGGAGGTGAAAGAAAAATATTTAGGGAATTTCAACATTCGACCATACAGAGATGAGGTATTATGTGATGTGGTATCTATGATTGCTTATCATGTTGTATTGGGAAGAGCTTTTCAATTTGATAGGGGAGCTATCCATAATTGCAAAAGTAACATGGTCATGATAGAGAATGATGGATAAAAGTTTACCTTGGTTCCCTTAAAGGAGGTAGAGGGGAGAAGTTAAAGGATTATGAGCATTGTGAAGAGTTATTGTTCATAGAGGAAGAATTCAGAGGTTGAATTAAAGAATCATCTTGGACGTAGATATGAGAATTGTTTGGTAACAGATAAGAAGAAGGGTAAAGTGAAGTAGTAGAAGAATTTGGTTGCTAATCAGATCAATTCTTGTGAATGAGATAAATTAGTTGTGTGAAAAAAGGATGTGGTGGTAAGAATTTTGATGTTGATGTGGGGTATGGAAGGGAGATTATAGAGAAAAGTAATCTGATGGGCCAGACAGAAGAAAGAGAAGAAGTGAAGAAAAAGAAAGGGGTGAACCCACAATAGTGGGTTACACTTTTTTGGAGGAAGCAATTCCTCTTGAAATTCACAGTGAAGGCAGACTTAGAAAGTAATTTTGATAGAAAGTAGGGACTTTCGATAGAAAGTACTTTCTATCGAAAGTAATTTCTATCAAAAGTCCCTGATTAAGGGAAATTCCAGTCAAGTACTTTCGATAGAAAGTAGTTTCAAGATCAAAACTAATTAGTTTTGATCAAAACTAATTAGTTACAATCAAAACTAATTAGTTTCGATCGAAACTACTTTTTATCGAAAGTATTTGATTAGAGTCCATTTGCAAAAGGTGACACAAGTCTGAAGTTTTCATGGCTTCGGGGCTCAAATGAAAGGATAAGGAGGTCACGGGTGATCCCACAAAACTATGCCCCACTTTTTGGCCAACTTTGACA
>MU225706.1:1327293-1347429 GCA_018584345.1 Thuja plicata
TATATATATATATATATAATGTAAATAAAAAATCCTAAATGACTCTAGTTTACTTAATCTTTTGATTTCAATTGGTTTAATGGAAATATGCAACCGAATCTGAAAGTTTTTGTCAAAATGTAGAGTTTAGTGTCCGTTCAGGCAAAAAAATGTAACTAACTATTGTGGGTTTACCCAAAGCTACAGATAAAGAGGATATTTAGATTAAGAATGAGCATGGGATTTATGTCCTAAATCCTGTAAGATATTTATAATTTCCTCTTATGGAAAATATTCTTCTCACTAGGGGTGTCTGATGCAGGAGCATCCTTGGGTCATTGGAAATCTTGCATCACTCAAAAATATTTCTTTTCAGTTTTGTTCCCATTTTCTAGTTTTTTGTTTTCTTATTGGCGCTCCTTAGTTTTGGATCATCTGTCATTGTGAACCTTAGGGTTGGCTTTGGACATCATGTTTTACTCATTTCTAAGTTTTCACCTCATTTAGATACTTCACTATGAAGATATTATATATTCATAGTTAGTTATGTGTTTTCTTCATGTTCTAATTGTCAGATGGAGTTTTTTGATCTCACACAGCATTTTCTCGATCGACAAAGCTTAATGACTCACATCCAAATGTTCTTGGATCTTTAACTCATGTCTCTCTTAGATCGCGTGTAATTTCTATATCTTGGTGTTGAGACCTTACTATTTGGGTCATGACCTATATTTCTACACATTACATTTTCTTATTCATGGAAAGTATAATTGATCTGGTCGATATATGGGTTATGAAGGCCATATATTGAGGCATTTGATATATTTTAAGATAATTTCTTGGTAGATAACATTGGAGGTTAGCAATAGGTTTTAGTTTAGTTTAGTTTTTGTTTGTAATCAAGCATGCATGCTAAAAGGCTATAATATGCATGTTGCAATCCAATGTGATGTAAATCTTGGATTTGTGATAATGCGAAGATTTGTTTTAGCATCTTGATTGCCTATTTTTGTTTATGAGTTGATTTTTCCATTGTGTTGACTATTTTTTCATGGTTGGACCATCTCCATTGGGGGAACTCCTGCCATGACTGGGTCACTAGTCTTGTGAATAATCTATTAGACTCTGTTTTGACATATTTTGTCTATATCTTAGTACATTGAGCTATTACACCTTGTTTTTAGAGTATGGTTTTGGTTAATATCAAAGGTTACTATTTCTTAGGTCTCATAATATGATTTATTCCATGACAAGATATATTGTGTTCTATGTTTTGGCTTGATAGAGACAGGGTAGTAGTTTACAAGATTACTCTACATTCCTCAACCTTCAAGTAATCTAATGTTTCAATTTTTTGATCCATATATTTCTATCAGGTGATGTTATGTTTTTCATCCATTGTTTCTTTCATGGACCAAACTATCTTTTGTGTTGTTTTGATCGATAGGCATTAACGACTTTATTGTTTGAGGCTAACTAAAGATGTTTTTTCATTGCATTGGTGTGTGATGATTATTGTAAAAAATTTGAATCTTGGGGAAGGTGCGCCAACTTGGTGTGATGCTTCACATGCTTCATTTTTCATTGAAATTCTTTGGAGATTGTGTTTGTGGCCAAAACAATTATGTTACATTCTACATCTTATTAGGCTGACCTATTCAATGCTATTTTGTATTGTAGTAGATATATATTGGTGGATATCCTTTGTACCTACTTGAGTGTAGTGTATATGACTATGCATGAGATGTTGTGAAGTACAAAAGTAAAACTTTGAATATAATAAAAAATAAAATCAATCACAAATCTATGTATAATGAAATATAATCATCACTTTCGAGAATGCATCATTTGGTTCTCTACTTTATGGCATCAACTTGGATCCTTTGTTATAACATCTGATTTGATGCTTTTTTTTGGTGCATCTTAACCGGGGGGGGTTGTTATTTTTTCTTCTAGTGGTGACATGATGTAGGATGGGAGGATTTATTTCTTTAGATTTTGATCTCTTTGGTTTTATTATATGTATCTTAATGAAGCATAAGAGAATGTTAGAGATTCATGTGGTTCACATATGTTTGTAATTATGCATTTAATTATTAACCCTTATGCAACATATACAAAAAGTGGGATAATATTAGGAAAAGGTAAATTATAGATCTTGTATATAATATTAATAAAATTTTATTTATATTATGCCTGTGGTATATCTAGGGAGACCTAGGCAGATGTGGATCACTAGGAGTTGACATTCATGGGTCAAATTTATGTGTTGTACATAACTTTGGGAAATATTTTTTTGTGTGTCTCACATTGGGAAAATATATTTAATTTACTATTGGAAAAATATTAGTAGAGTAAAAGCTTACTACCCAATACTAAATGTGGATTCAATGGTTTTTAGAAATGTTGTTTTTAAGTCACAAGATTTTACTTTAATTCTATATATCTATGGGAGCTCAAGTCTATATAAGAAAGCAAATGTTTAGTGGTTAAGGTTGGCCAGTTGAGTGGGTTGTCATTATTGAGTATTTTTAAAAAGTAAATATACGAAGCATGACATGACATATGTCAATTCCAAGTTGTATACATGTAGGATTCAAGGGAGAGACTTTATTCTTTAGAAGTATTCATTTTAACTCAATAAGTGCTTTGTATTTCTTTATTGCTAAATAATAAATAAATTATGGATTTTTTTGGAGGTTAAGTTTTTCCCATGTGAGGGTTTTCTAAGGGTATGTCTTGTGTTATCTCGTGGCTTGTCTATTTGATCTTAGCATAATGGTTATTCTATAATATCGTATGATGTTTGATCTCTTAAGGGTTAAATAAGAATTGGATTATATGAAAATAGGTATGTTGCATCATTTACTAACATGATTAGGACCTAGGTGTTAGGCTTGCTAGGTAAAATACCCCTTTCACATGAATAATTACTCCAACACATAAGAAATGTTTGAATACAATTAATGAAGCGAAAACAAAGTATTCAATTTTGGTTGGTGGTTTATGATGTACTTATAACATGTGGAATAAATGTTTTATGGTTAGATCATTAATTTATCTTGGGATTTGGGTGTTATTTTTTGAGCTAAACATTTGGCTATCACTTTATGGGGTGTTTTTAACTCATGCTTCATTATTAATATTTTTATACAACTTTTGTGCTATACTTCTCTTATTTATAAAATAACTTATATGTATATTTTGATAGTGAGTTTGTACGTAGCTGGTGATACTCCTATAATAGATCTTTCTATACATTTCTTGTTCCTATGTGTGGTTTCCTAAAAAACACATTAGGTTGCAACAAATTGTATACTTTTTTCTCTCGAAATAGTTTTCATAGTTATAGTTAGGTTGTAGTGTATTTTTTCAATATTTTATATTTAGTGCTTCCTTCTATAATTGTACAGATCTAAAAATTTCATCATAGTGTATTCAAAGATAATATCTAGTGTAAATACAATTAGGATAATTTATTATCGTAGTGAAGCCAAATAAATTCTTTTGAATGTTATTAGGACCATATTGTTAGTATGCATTATATACACAAACACAAATTAAAAGGTTTCAAATATTGGACGATAAGAATCCACAAAAATAAAACTAGCTTGGATTTATGTGACCATTTAATTGTGCATACAAGGTAAAGACAAAGTTATAAGCTCTTCCTTACTTTTCTTGGGTATGCATAAACATTATTTTTCATCTTTGACATGATTTTTTTTAAAACCTTCTACTATGCTCTATTTTTGACAAATGAATTAAGGATGGATGATAAGATTATGATACAATTAGTTAATGACACATATTAAAATTCATTGTTTACCAATCTCACTATAAGAGTAATCTTAATTGAATAGACAATAATATTAAATAGATAATTAATTTTTTGTTTTCTTATATTTTTCTAATTGAATCCTTGATTGAACAACTTAGATAAAAAGAAAACAGTCATAGAAAGCTACAAACATTATGAATTTTGCACTCTATCCTTGCAATACTTGACAAGGATTGTAGTTGTAGCACAACACTTGTTGGTGATACACAAAGTGCACTTTATAATTTATTTAGTTTAAGAATTTTTGAAACCAATAAACAGATGCTTTTGGATACCGATTTAAGTTGTTCTTATAATCTATGAAGTGAAGACCAAATCGAACTGTGTAGCCATTTATCCACTCAAAGTTGTCTAACAAAGACCATGCAAAGTAGCCTTGTATGTTGGATCCATCCCTACTATTCAAACATCATGATATTTTAGTATATAATCCTAAAAAATAAAAATAATAAATGTTTCTTTTTACAAAGATGTACCTTATTGCTTGTTGAACAAGTGATAAATGCTTTGAGTGAAAATCAATTCGCCAAGTATCATTAAGAGCTTGCGCCAATGACAATGTATCATCATTTTTTTCATCAATACCTGTAAAATTAAAATATAATCAAATTTGCTAATCTGAAAAATTAATAACTTCCATAACATTTTAAAAAAAAAAAAGTAATTTTTATAAGTACTAAATAAATAAATAAATTACTAGGAACAACAATAAATTGTATTCCAGTATGTATACTGATAGTCAAAATTTTAATGGTACTGTCCAATGAAAATAATTCAATTCACTACAAAATGTCTTACCATTCTCGGTGATGAAAATAAGCGGATTGTCATATCGGTGTTTAATATACTTCAACAGCTCTCCTATTCCACGCGGATACACGTGAAGCCAACTCGATCCTGCCTGTTGTCCCAATTTAAAGTTAAAAGTTGGTAATTCTTGCTTATTTGGTTGTTTTCAAAAGAAAATTGTCAGACTTACCACTGGCCCGATGAGCATACCATTTCTCTCATCTGATGGCATTTCGATAGCAACCCATATTAGGGATTAAATTCAGTTTTAATAAAATATTCCCAGAACAGGTCAATTCACGCCCTTTGAAAAACGAATTAAAAAATATGTACCTGTCAGATTAGCTTGAGAGTCCAATGTATAGCTTGTAGTAAGGGGATTAGGTGGTGTGGAAACATCAGCAGCGTAGAGAGATGTGTAATAATTTAATCCCAGAAAATCAAACGAACCTTTCACCATTGCATATTCATGGGCACTAAATTTGGGCAAACGATTGCCAACAAGCTCTCTCATTGTTGAGGGGTATTCCCCTTTTGTAATTGGATCCATATACCTGTAATTTTGCACGCCCAATCAAATTCCTATGAACGGGGAACTAAATTAGTTATTAGTACCATGTGTTTAGAAGATACTCGCTTACCAACCAAACATAAAATCTAAGGCCCTTTGGGCGGCTTTCCGGTCAGGATGTGATTTTGAATAGGGAACAAACCAGCTGCTCACTATTGTTATTCCAATCAACCCCTTCTGTACCGCCTACACAAACAAATGCTAGTTTGGCATTCTAACTGTTGTATATATGTAGAGTATAAAAACAAAATGGGGAAAAAAAGGGTCACCTGATACTTTCTCTTATATACACGCACAGCAGCTGCATGAGAGAGGAGAAGATTATGGGCTACAATATATGGCTCTGTTGCTGAATTTCCTGTGCATGAACTTCCATTAGAAGAAGAATGGCGGCCGGGTGCAAATGTTCCACTGTCATATCCTCCGCTAGCGTAGGAATAAGGTTCGTTTAATGTTATCCATTGCTTTACCCGATCCCCAAACTCTTGGAAGCACACTTCACTGTAAGCTTCAAAATCTTCCCTGCATATATCAGATAACAGATATCAATGTAATAATTGGGTATCCCATATGGGCATAGATGCATCAAGGATTTAGTGATTTCCAAGGGTGACATACACAATATGTTCACTGAGAAAGCCTCCATATTTATCCTCCAGAGCTTGAGGAAGGTCCCAGTGAAACAGAGTCACAAACGGCCTGATTTCTACAAACAAATTTTCGTTTTAGGGTTAACAGTATTACAGTAACTTCCATAATCATACTAGAAAACTATAAACAGTTTACCATGTATTAGGAGTTCGTTGATAAGGTTATTGTAGTACGCCACTCCAACTTTGTTAATTCCACCTTCGATCGTGCCATCTGTCTCCCATGGAAAATCGATTTAAGAGACCAAGAAATACAAAACCTATATGCTAGCTATTTTTGCATGGGAAAAGAAAAACATAAGTGAGCTCACAGGGTAATATCCGTGACCAAGAAATAGAAAACCTATAAGCATCCATGCCCAGGTCCTTCATCAGTTTCACATCCTCCTGTAAATCAGGCTATCCCTCTTTAATATAGTTCAAGATGAAAATGCTAAATGTATTCAGATGACAAGAAATCGAAAAGGTATGTTCATGATCTTTCATGGGCCTGAAAATAAATATGGTTTGAATTAAATGATGTAAAATACACACTTTATAGCGATGGTATTCGTCCACAGCAACATCCCCATTGCTCCCATCAGCGATTTTCCCTACACACATTTTCATTTAAATAATGATTTCACACATAGATTGCAAGAGAGCATATTAGAAGATAGAAAATAGATAATACAGATTAAAAGGAATGTATAGGAGTGAAAGTTAACCTGGTATATGGGAGAAAGTATCCCATATGCTTGGGCCCCTTCCTCCTTCATGGGCAGCTCCTTCATATTGATATGAAGCGGAGGCTGTACCAAATATAAATCCAGGTGGAAACCCACTCCTATTCAGTACTTTTATTTCTTCCTCAGCCGATACAAGAAAAACCCACAACATGCACAACAGTGCAAAGGCTCCCCATCCCTTTTTGCAATTCATAGTAGTAAAATAGAGCATTTCATCCAATACAAAGCAATATAGTTATGCTACGAGGATGCATGATGACTTCATTTTAAAGAAGAAAAAGAAACCCCTCTGCGAGAAGTTAAAATTGACCATCAAGCGTTCTTCTTATTTCAGGTGGGGTTAGAGATTGTTTCATCAATCTATATTTTTTCCATTCATTTGGCAATTAGTTAATATTTTAATTTTTTTTTTAAATATATTTAATTAAGTTGCACTGTAAAGCTGAATTCACCCGACCACCAGGGAAAAAAAAATCTACCAAAAATCTTAACTGTACCCGCTAATTCTTTTTTAAAGAAAGCTCCTTTCATAAAATCTTACCTTTAAAAACAATATTCATTTGACCCATAACTGCATACTTTATCGTAAATATGAAACCATACTTTTAAAAAACAATACTCATTTGACCCATAATTGCATACTTATCTTAAATATGAAACCATACTTCTAAAAAATAATACTAATTTGTCGCGCAGTTGCATACTTATCAGAAGTATGACCTAATCTACGTAAGCTTCAAATGAAAACAAAGAAGCATATGGATTTTAAATTAATTTAAGCTATTTTATCTGTTATATTAGTTTTGAATGGGCAGATAATTACGTACACAACGTCTATAATGGACTTTTTAAACGAGGAAGTTGTTACTAGTCTTTCTCACGTAGATTGTGTGAGCCTTAAACATTAAAAAAATGATCAGCAGCGTGGATTCAGACAAGGAAGGCATGCACACAAACGTGGATTCGGAGCGAAATAAGGAAGCACGAGCGAAACGTGTATGTCTCTTTGTATTATCAAAGTCTCAGGTTCAACCATATCCTTTTGTCTGTAAGTCTATTAATTTCTAACCTTTTTGTGGGTAAGTCTATTAATTTCTAATCTTAGGAAGATTAGATTTTATCACAATCTGATGTTTTGTTCTCAGATTTTATCACAACCTTATGTTTTTGTTTCAATTTTCAACTTTTTTTTTCTATTTTCAACTCATTGATCAAAAAAATCATTTGAAACTATTATTTTCTAAATTTGAGAAGCTTAGCTTTTGTCATAACCTTATGTTTTCTTATCAGATTTTATCACCACCTCATGTTTTTGTTTTTGTTTTCATTTTCAACTCATTGACAAAAAAAAGCATTTGTAACAATTATTTTCTAACCCTAGGACGATTAGATTTTGTCACAACATCATATTTTTAATTTCATTTTCAACTCATTCACCAGAAAAAGTAGTTGGGACAATTAGTTAGTTCAAAACAGTCTTATCATATATAAAAATAGAATAAATTAATTATTGAATTTTAATTAAGATATTATATACTAAAATAAAATTACTATTAATTACATTTAGAGCATATTAAAATAAAACGTACGAGTGTATCAACATAACTTTTAAATGCTGTCAATTCAAAGATAATTTTCAATGTTCTAGAAGCTTGTTTTAAATTTGAGGTAAAAATTATTAAAATAAGTACTGATAATGAAGATTGGATTTGATATGAACTTGTTAGTCTTTTTTTATTATCATATCATACTTTATATTATGTTTTCTTCTTTTATTTGTGATATATATTTTTTATAATGTTTCAAAGTAAGTAATTATTATTGAATTGTTTAAGTTGAATTCAATGTTTATTTTTTTTTGTCTGTTATTTACAATGTCAAGTATTGAATATATTAGTTTATTTATGTCTAAATTTTTATGTCCTCATAACTTTTTAGCTTCCTTTATTAAATTTTAAAAAAATATAACCCGATTTAAACTTTTGTCATCACAATTACAAAACTAACTAATTAATTTAAAATCAATCCAATAGATGTGAAAAAATATTGTGGCAATCTATTTTAAAAAATTAAGTTAATATATATTAGAAATAGAACTATTCATTAACCAATGCAAAGTTCAAAATCAACACTATGAAAATTAAATTTCTTAAGTCTTTGAATGAAGGAAACAAAAGCTATTATTGTACTCGTCGTAGGCACAATTAAATTATAAAATTCAAACTAATTAATAAATTATATACTATTGCATTCACTTATGCACAAATAAATTATAAAATTCAAACTAATTAATAATTATTTTTCGTTTGTAATAAATATTTATATACTAATTTGCACTTAACTAAGCATTATAATATTAAAAGAACATAACAATATTTTTACATTATAAGTACATATAAATGACAATATTAGATCAACTAATACTTACTCATTACATATATTTATTTTTATCATAATAACCTACTATATATATATATATATATATATATATATATATATATATAATAACAAAATATATATCTATTTTTATTCATATTTTTAAAGTTTTTTATTTTAAATTTTGTTATATATTAATTATACATTATGTAAAAAAAAAAAAAAACCATGTGAATTCATTTCTTATTATAATAATTTTATTTCTAAAAAATTATTTAAATTTAATTGAATAAAGTGTAAATTATTTTATTAATAATTTTAATTAAAATATTAAAGCAAAATAATTCATATGTAATAATTTGGACAAATCAGTTTAAACATTTTGAATATATGTTAAATATCAATTTTTAATTAATATATATATAATTTCATAGTTCTACATGTTTTTTTCTTATATTTCACTTTATATGACTTCAAATGACAAGTAAAAATGATCACAATAATTAATTACAATTTTTTTTTTGATAATGTGTATAACTCAATTTAAAAATGAAAAATATTTAAATTATTATAATTATAATTATATAATTTTATATTAAATAAAATTATACTTAATAAAATAATTAATTTGCTAAAATTATAATTACAATTAATTACTAAATTAAAAGGAAAGTTCAAGCTGAGGCCCTTTACCTCAAATGTCTATAAGTGATTCATTAACATTAATAGTTGATTGAATTGTAGCTATGCCTATCTATGTTTCTTTCTTTCCTTCACTTGAGAAGCAAACTAGTTTGAAAGATGAAACCAACCACTTCCAAAGTAATGAGTGGTATAATGCAATTGGAAATTGTATAGATAATAAATAAATAATTACAAACCATAATATATTATGTTGATCTTTAGCAATGCTAATAATTTATAATTTATGTACCATCCTAGAATTGTATATATATATATATATATATATATATAATTCCTCATTTAGCTAATCCATATTTTAGCATATATGAGCTCTCACGTTAATTTATGGTACTTCAGCCCTGATTTTTCTTTCGGTTATGGTATCGCCTTCCTAGTTAGGATCTATGGTTTAAATTGACTTGGTCAACCTATTTCTAGATATTTTCTTGAAATTCGCACTACTTAATGAACCTAATGGATGAGTAGGAAATTCAAACTCCCACCAACTTTCTTTGACTTTTGAGCTAAAAAAAATGTTTGTGAGGAACATATAAGCAACCTACCTGTCACAAATTCAAACTCCCACCAACTTTCTTTGACTTTTGAGCTCAAAAAAATGTTTGTGAGAAACATATAAGCAACCTACCTGTCCCCATTTGGAGATCATATGATAACCAAAACATTGAATTCAATCTCTCCTACAATTTTGCATCTGAAGCATTCTAAGGAATATTTAAAGCATCAAAGGCATTTCCAAGGGTTGGGTTTAACCAACGCGTTTACTGCTTAGAGTGGCTGGTGTGGGGCCGTCTAAAGCTTCTATTTCCCTTTTATTTTCCGTTGTGCTTTTCATACTTCCCTCTGAGTCACGACAGTGATAGTGACTGTTACGGTGTTTTTTTTAATTAAATTTTGAAACTCTCCCGCGAACTCCTATTCCCCAGCATTTCTATTTTAATATAGAATCTTCTCTTTTCTTGGTATTTCGCAATGCGTTTTGAACAGGAATAACACATCAGAACTTGGCATACAATCGCTGCTTATACCATGTTTAGTTTTTCTTTTCTTTCATTTCCTAAAGCAATTACGATGCAACAAACGAAAATGCTTCAATCCATGTAGAAATTGGTTAATAGATAACCTTTATAATGTTTATTGGTGGCAGGTCTTTGTGGTTGCAGTTGACAGTGAAAACACATATTCACAATATTACCGCACTGTGTTATTTTTCTCCCATAGTTTTTTGTTTTTGGTTGTTTGTACTTGTTTTTGAACTCTAAACTTTAGTTTGGTTCGGAGAAGTAAATATTTAGTTTGGTTATGAGGTAAGAGATATTATAGTAATTACTGAAAAAACCTAGGTTCTATGTTAGAAATAGAATGATAGGAGAAAACAACATTGCCGCCCAAATTTCCTTTTGAATTCTTGTCATGGCGGAAATTGTTGGGGGGAAATCTTCCCTCCACCCCGGAGACCCTACTCCCGACCTAATCTCTGATTCCGGGATAGGTACTTCGGATTCCCTGCCACATCTTGCTCCTAAGGCTGATTGGAAAGGTGTGTTGATTGGGACCCAGGTGGAATCGGACCCCACCCTAATGCTCGCTACCTTAATGGAAGAAGGCACATAGATCACTCTCCTTGACTCTATTGTTGAAAAGAACATGGCGGAGCTTAACCTGGCCCTAGTTGGATGCTTCTTCAACTTCTGCCCTTCCATTGACATCGTTCGTAAATGGGTGGGAAACCAGTGGAATCTGAAAGGGAGTGTTGTGGTTTCAGACATGCCTAGGGGACTCTTCCTCTTTCGATTCACGACTGTAGAGGACCTGTCTTTCGTCCTCTCTGGTTCATGGCTTTATGGAAAACACCTCCTCACCCTGGCTAAGTGGAAACCGGGCTTTGACCCTTCTGCGGACCTTAGTAGGATGGTGCCTGTTTGGGTCCGCCTTCCTAGTTTCCCACTCGAGTTTTGGGATGAGCAAGTGTTTAGATGGATTGGCAACTCCTTTGGACACTACATCTTGGCAGATCTAGTAACCCTCTAAATCCCAACTTGTGTTTTCCTGTTTCTGTGTGAATGTGTCTATAAACAAGACTCTCCCCAACTTTGATGTCCTCAAGTCTAAGCTGGGTAAATGGACACAAGCTATTGTCTATGAGAATGCTACCCTCTTCTGTGAATGCTACAACTCGAAGGGCCACACAAGGAAGGACTGCAAGGCTCATAAGAGGCCTGAACTTAAGTCAAAACAAACTACTCCGGGGACGCAAGCTTCTGAGATTACCACCCATTTATCCTTGGGACCGATCTCCTCGCCCCCAACAGGGAACACACTCAACGCAAAGAATGGTGGAGTGTCTGTGATTCAAGGTTGTCATTCCACTTCCAAGGTGGTGGCTGACATGTCCGGTCTGGAAGAGGGTGAAATTCCTGTGAGCAATGTGTAGGAGAATGCCACTGTAGAAGAGACCAAGCAAAGCATTGCCCCTGCTCTTGTAGGCCCACAACAAGAAGTAAGAAACTCTAATACCATCAACCCGGGCTTGGAGACTCCAAAAAGTTCCAGCCTTGGCTTGGCACTTGTCCAGAAAAAAACTTAACGTTTGTGTGCTGACAAATAACACTTCTGGAGGCCCCTCATCTCCTCCAGTGGTGGAAGTTGTTCTCAACTCCTTGGCCTCGGGTTCCCTAGTGCCTCTGGGATGCTCCACACCCTTGGGAACACCAATGACTTGGGATCAGGAATGACAAAATCAACAAAAGAAGACTCAGCAAAAGAAAATGGATGTGGGAGTGGACACCAAACCAGGCCAACCGACGGACAGAGCTAGAAGACAAAGGAGCACGATAAAGGAGATTGTTGCAGGAAGGAAGCAAACCCTGGACCTCAACTAAAAAGGTAAGAAATGATTGTTCTATCATGGAATATTAGGGGACTCAATAACCCCCAGAAACAACTCGCTATCAAGCAGTACATTTTTTAATATAAAGTTGACATTCTTTTAATTCAAGAAGTTAAAATGTCTTATGTTAACTTTGAGGTGTTAGTGGGAAGGCTATGGCCTGGGGCCAATTTTTTCTACTCTGAGGCTCAAGGAGCTTTGAGAGGTATTGCCACCCTCTGGAACCCTTCCAAGGTCAGGGGTGATGATCACAGTTTTTCCCACAATCACCTGGCAGTGACCTTCACATCCCCGTTGGAGACCTAGCTATGTTTTAACATTTATGTTCCTAATACATGGTAGGGGAGAAAAGAGGTTTGGGAAGATCTAAAGGTTTCCCTCTCAAATCTTCAAGATTCTAAGCTCATGGTTGCGGGAGATTTCAACCCTCCCCTATTTCCTTCTGAGAAATGTGGGGGAATTTTGGACTACATTGACAGTATGGGGGACCTGGCTAACTTTATGGGTGAGTGTGGTCTTCATGATGTTGAGCTAAGAGGAAACCCCTTCACTTGGACCAACAATAGGAAAGGCATCCATCTCATTCAGGTCTGCTTGGACCGGGTCTTCCTATCTTCCACCTGGGATCTAGGTGTTGCCTCCTCCTTGGATGCACTCCCCAGAATGACATCGGATCATAACCCCCTTCTTCTTAAATGGGTGGATGTTCGATACCAGTACCCTGCTCCCTTCAGATATGAGATTGTGTGGGCCTCCCACCCTGGCTTCCATGAAAAGATACAACATTGGTGGTCTACTTCAGTCAAAGGCTCGGCCATGTTTAGGGTTGCTTCCAAGCTTAAGCTTATTAGAGGTGAGGTTAAAGGTTGGAGTAAATTCACTTTTAGAGACATCTTCCACACTAAAAAGGTGCTAAATGAGAAACTTGATTCTCTCCAAAGGAAAATGGTAGGGGGTGATCTATCGGATGATCTACACTTAGAGGAAGAAAACACTAGGAAAAGTTGGAAGGAAACTTTGGTGAATGAAGATGTTTCCTAGAAACAAAGATCCAAGGTCTCATGGCTGAAGGAGGGGGATCATAACACTGCATTTTTCATCAATCGACGTGTAAGAACAAAAAAAGGAACTCCATCACCAAACTCAAGAACTCTAGGGGACAGGAAATCTCGGACCCTATCCTACTTGGAGGGTTGGCCACTGATTATTTCTCCAGAGCTTACACCACTTCCTCTTCTGGGGACCTTGTTACCCTCCAGAAACATCTCATTGCGTAGCTACCCAGGGCCATTATGTTTGATGATAATAATATGCTCTTGTCTAGGGTTACTAATGAGGAGGTTCATAAGGCGGTCTTCTCTATGGGATCGTACAAAGCCCCTGGTCTGAACTGTTTCCCCCCGCCTTCTTCCAGGAATATTGGGATATTGTTGGTTATGATGTCATTCATGCTGCACTGGATTTCATCAGATGTAAAAAAATCCTAAAGCAACTTAATGAAAGTTATATTGTTTTGGTCCCCAAGTGTGCGGAGCCCAAAATCATGGAGGAATTCAGACCTATCAATCTCTGCAATACTTTGTATAAGGTGTTCTCCAAAATTATGGTTAGTCAAATAAAACCCCTACTTGACAAAATCATCAGTCCCAATCAGAAAGGATTTGTCTCTGGTTGACAAATTATGGATGCTGCCATTACCACTCATGAAATCATTCACTCCATTGACTGTAGTAGGGTTGGTGCGATGGCCCTCAAGCTAGATGTTTCTAAAGCTTATGACAAATTCCATTGGACTTTTCTCTACAAAGTCCTATCTACTTTCGGTTTCTCGGGGCAATTTATAGACCTTATTAAATGTTGCTTGGAGACTATGAGATTCTTAGTGTTATTTAATGGTAAACCTGGGGCTAAATTTTACCCAGGTAAAGGGCTCCACCAAGGGGACCCCCTATCTCCTTACCTCTTTATCATCCTGTTGAAAGTTCTTGGCCGTAATATGATGGAGATGGCCCATACTAGAGAGATTGTGGGGATTAAGCCGGCCACTACTCTGCAACCTGCAATCCTATAGAAATTTGTCAATGACACCTTCTTCTTTGGGGCATCCTCAGTTAGGGAAGTTGATAAGTGGAAGCGGCCGTTGGACAATTATGCTACATCTTCAGGACAGTATATCAACTATCACAAAATTTGTATGTTCTTCTTCAACACCGAGGAACTAGTTTAGAAAAAATAATGAAGATTCTGGGTTGCCAGGATGAGAAACTTCCTACTACTTATCTTGGCCTCCCGTTGACTGTTAACAATGTGGAGAACAAATCCTGGAATTATATCCCCGAAAGAACCCAAAGGAAATTGGCGGGATAGAAAGGAAAACTCCTCAGTAATGCAGGTAAGCTTCAACTCCTTGCTTCCTCCCTTCAGGGAATTCCTGTCTACTTTTTGTGTATTTTTAAAATCTCTAGCTTCATGGCTGACAAACTTGAAAAAATCCAATGTACCTTCCTTTGGTCATGATTTGAGGAAAATAAACGCCTCCCATGGGTCTCTTGGGATAAGTTTTGTCTCCCCAAAGCCTTGGGAGGCCTAGGGTTAAGGAAAATTCACAACCTTAATAGATCTCTACTTTCTAAGGTGGCTTGGACTATGATACGAGGAAATGTTGATTAGTGTTGAATTATGGAAGCTAAGTATCTGGATGGGGGTCGCCTCTGTAAGCTCTTCATGGTGCAGGGCCACCCGGGGGGATCCAAAATCTGGAATAGTATACTCAAATGCAAATTTATTTTAGAAAATGGGGCCATCTAGTCGTTGGGTAATGGTCTGGATATCAGATCCTGGGATGACCCCTGGCTGCCTGACATCATCCTTGGGAATTCTCATTTCTCTTAGCTGAGGAACATTTTGACCCTTGGGGTTGGGTTGCAGGTCTCCAACTTTATCTCTAATGGTAAGTGGATTGACCTCCTCCCTCATCTTCAATACAGACTAGACCTGACCACCCTTGCAACTAAACTCAGTGACCTGCTGCTTTTGATATGCATCCCTATAATTAGTCGACCTGATAGATTGCTTTGGAGACACGCTCAACATTGCGGGTTCGCTGTCAATTCGGCATATGATCTACTTATCAATGATAGTGGTGATATTTATTTTTGGAGAAAGGTTTGGCAACCTCATTTAATCCCTAAAGTCAACTTTTTCTAGTGGACAATTGTCCACGGGAAAATCCTCACCCTTGACAATATTGTTAAGCGAGGGTTTAGCCTTTCTAATAGATGTTTCCTGTACAAGAAAGATGAGGAAAGATCTAACCATATCATGCTTCACTGTGAGTTTTCTATCAGGATCTGGCAGGAAATACTCTCTAGGCTCAACCTCCCATGGGTTTCTAATCACAGCATCCAGGATATTCAGCTTGAATGGCAATCTCCCTCACATCACCCACTCATCAAACTCCTATGGAATCAAATCTCCTCGATATTTTGCTGGGTTATCTAGAAGGAACACAATAACATGATATTCAGAGATACTGAACTCACTACTAAGGAGGTTTTATATATCAGCTATAAAATTTTACAGGAAAACCTGCTAGTGGGAAAATGGAAAAGCCCTATTTCTCCTCCTACTGACTTTGATTGGAAGATTGCTAAGGTTTCAAGATTAGGCAAGGGGTTTGCCAGATTTGAAAACTCTAAACTTAGAGCCAGAAAGGCAACTGTTTGGGGGCCCGCTCAGGCAAACTGGCACAAACTTAACTTTGATGGGGCTTCCCGAGGTGGCAGACAAGATGGAAGGGGAATAATAAGGGATCACTAGGGGAGATTGGTGGCAGCTTATGATGGCCCCCTTGTTGACCACTCGGTTAACCGGGTGGAGGCTATGGTGCTCTTCTGGGGATTAAATTTCTCCCTTAACGTTGGCTTCTCCAGGATTGAGATCGAAGGGGATTTTGAGGTTATTATTGATGCTACTAGTGGTTTCTCTATGGCTGGGTGACAAGTGGACCCTATCCTATCAGATATACGGGGCTGCTTGATCGCTTTACTAAGTCCACCATAAAACACATTTACAGGGAAGGGAATTATGTCGCTGATTCCATGGTAGCTGCAGGTTTGCAGATGGGTGGCTTACTATGTTGGTGTGCTACTAATCAGCTGCCCAAAAATACTCAGGACCTGCTCGGGTGGGAAATGAGCGGAACCAACAAAATCAACCAAAATGTTTTAAAATCAAAGTCTAATTCAGGTGCTAAAAGGCGGACCCCAAAGCAATATCCATTTTAGCTTGGTTGTTTATCACATTTGGAAAAGCCACATGACCTCTAAATGTAGGATCCCCAATTATTTTTGGTGGTGGATGTGGCATGCTTGCGTCACTCCCATCATAAAGTGTCATTATATCTTTTTGTGGCATCATATACATTTGCGATTTAAGGTGATTAATAAGAGATATGACAGAGATTGCTTTGATGGTAATTATGGGTTACAAAGACGCTCCCATATGTTAACCTCGGTGATGCCCTTAGCGATGATTTTTTTGCTTAAAGGCAATTATTACTATAGGGTTTGTATGCAAAATGACATATGTTTACGGCCAAGTTATATGCCCATTTTTTCCATTTCACGCAACGACTCTGCTTGCTTTTTTTCTCTCATTTTTTGGTGGTTTGTGTTGTGAAGGGTTTTGGCTCATTTTGGGTGTGGAATTCTTTAGTGAATGTTGTTCCTAACAACTCTGCAAATATGGGAGGGGATCGTCATAGGATTGAACCTGACAAGATAGAGGAAGAGTTCTCTTCGGACCCGATGGTGATGTATTTTTCTAAGGAAGGAGGGATTCTCCCCTTCATGAAATGTTTGGCTGGGCACAATGAGATGATATCCCGTCAGTTCGTAAAAAACTAGAATGAGAGAAGGGTCATCATTAATGGTATCACTTTTGAGATTAATGAGGAGGTTATTGGTAAAGCCACGGGTATGGCCACCATGAGTAGGAAGTAGAAGAAAACCACCCAAAACCAGGCCAAAATAGAGTTTGACCAGTTCTTAGCCAATGATGACAAACTAGTGTCTAAAAATGGCGGTTATAGCACGGCTGGCCTTCAATAATTCTGGTCAAAGATGTGCAAGCTCGTCATGAAATATTTCACCATGGAGGGCAGGTTTGGTACTTTCTACAATTACCACCTTATTTTTCTTAATCATCTTAGGCATAAGCTGTTAATTTCCTTGCCTTTTATCTTCTGCACTCTCTAGAGAATATTGTGGTTGTCGTGAATGAGGCTATCTCCCTTGGTAAAAAACCTATTTACCTTCACCAGCAGCTTATCTTCAGAATTTACCATGTCCATTGGGCTCTATGCTCTCCGCCCATTATGGAAATCAACCAACTTGCCTAGCAGAATTTATTGCCCTCGGTCCCCCTCAACCAAGGCATTCCTTCACCTTCTGGGTCTATTGGAGGTTCCACCCCTGAGCTGCTAGCCCTAATTCCTCTGGAATCTTCCCTACCCCTACCTCTCGCGCGGGTAGCAATCATGACCTAACCTTGGATGAATCTCCCTAACCTACCCAAAAGTACAAGAAAATCTACATTAACCTTGACTGCCCCAAGAATGGTGACCCCCATCCCACTAGTACCCGCCAGTCTTCTCAGCTTGCCAAAGAGAAAGGGAAAAGGGATATGAAGGATTTGTTCGATAAAGATGGTGTCTTGGTTGAGTCTCCCAGCAGGGATGATATCCAGACAAACACTGATCATGATGTGGGGAATGATAATGAAGACACTATGGCTCATGGGGAAATGAAGATTCCGGTCCAGATACAAGGATAGAAAACCCTAAAACTATTGTGGGCATTGGGCTTGTTGGAAAATTCAAGTTCCAGATTGTAAATTTGGAGAATATGTTGGTGAAACTGAATGAGGACTTGGCCAACACAAACAGGAGGCTATTGGATGTCAGCAAATTCACTCTCAAATTAATGCATGCCTCTTCCACAACCCTCTACCTGCTGAATGAGAAGGTCCCTACTGAGAAAGAATCGGTTGAGGGAAACAGGGAACTCTTCAAGTTTCTCAATGAAGAGTGGGCGGACCTTCTGTTGTCGAAGTGCTTATGGGATAGGAAAGGATCCATCTAATGGTGAAGTGCAAGTTGGGGTGATGTTACACTACGGACCCCAAGCCCTATATGTGGGCTAGTTTCTTTATTTCATGTTTTAAGCATAAGACTTTAATTTTGTTAAATAGCCCTGCATGGCTTCGTATTATTTTTTGGCTATTAAACTTCGATATTGTTTGCTTTTGAGATACTTATCGTTGCTGATTCAGCTTTTATATTTTGGTTTTTGTTAGAGGTTGATGATGATTTACCTATTTATCTCTGTTGACTCTACTGATTTAATATGTTGTCAAGTTTGTTTTATTAGCATCTTTGTACCTCGGGTCAACACCCTCTTGCTGCTGCTTATATCAAAAACATTAATTATATAGAGTTGAGCTTAAATTTTTAAATATAGATTTTGATTAATAAAAATTAGATTATTTGGAACAAAAAGTGAAATTGTTAGTGAGTGTTTTATTGTTAAATTATTATTAAATATTTTTCTATTAAATAATTATTATTCTTCATTATTAAATCATGAGAGTGATGTCCAAATAGTGTGCATAACAATTGATGTGTATCCTATTTTATTTTTCATAGATATGATAGAAAAAAATATACATGTTAATAAAATAAAGAATAAAGTAAAATCAAAACATAAAATCTATAGCTTGGGACATCTAAGATTAAAATTTAGAAGATTCCACCTAAGTGAATTTGATTGAAATAATTTAAATCATATTTTCTCACAGAGAACTGTCTTAAATTAAACACCAAAATATTGACAAAGTATCATTTAAGTGGTCAAATTTATTCATTTGTAAATGTAATTATTTAAATATGTAGTTACTAATGGTAGTTTTCTAAAAATTATAATATTAATTATATTCTAATATTATATATTTTTTAAATTTTAATATATAAACTTATTATGAAAATAAATGACCTATATTGAAAATATTAGATATATAACAAATATTATAATAAAAATTAAATAAACAATTGTATAGTTGGAAAATGGAAGCACTTCCATAGGAGACTAGTTTAGCCTTCTGAGTGAGTGGTTTGGGGTCATGACAAGCGCCTCTGAATGGGTTCCTGATCTTGACATGGCTTCCCCCCTGACCTGCCTTTCTAACCTCCATTTCCTGACCTAAATTTTGCATTCTGGGTCTCTGACCTGTGATCCTGGGATCTGGGGACAAGGTCGACCTCCTAGGACAAGGTCAAACTCGGCCCTACCCTAGGAAAGGGTTGACCTTGGCCCTGTCCTAGGACAGGGCCGACCTCGACCCTGTCCTAGGGTCCAAATCCCAGGAACTTTTGGTTTCCGGGATGCCGGTCTTCACAAAAAGTCTATTCCCGCTTTCGGGTTGGCTGTTTCGGGTTCTGAATCGGTTGATTCCTAAATTATATTTAATATAGGTCCTCTCCTAGGGTTAAAGGCTTAAATTATGATTTAATTATCCTATGTAGGCCTCCTTAGAAGATTGTGCCCTAGTTT
>MU225706.1:1347517-1370606 GCA_018584345.1 Thuja plicata
CCATTTGCATGAAGGAGATCCATTGAAGGCCATTGAAGGATTCAAGCCAAAAAAGTGCCCTTTTGGTGATCTCTCCATCCATCTTCTTCCAAAGCCCTTGTCAAGTTCAAGAATCCATTCAAGACTTGATCTTGGAGATCTACAAGCAAGAGATTGCAGACATCCTTCCATTCTACATTCCATTTTTTGAAGCATACTTGTGGATCCATGGATTCAAATCTACCACAAGGACATTACAAGCAAGGTGAATTTGAGTTTTTCTTTGTTATTCTTTATGCAATTTTCAATTACATATATTAAGGTTAATTCCAAAACCGGGGTTTGACCAAGGCATACCCCTTTCCCCCAAAAAAGAAACATTTTTCTTACAGGTACAAGTTTGGGACTGTAGATCCGAGGCAAGATCTGGATACCCTTTTTGATTTCTTTCAGACTGTGTGAACAGGGACACTTTCGGAGTTGAGCAGATCGAGTTGGAAAAAGTGGTACAGGGTCAACCTTTTTCATAAGAAGACATCAAAACGGAAAAATATTTCTGGGTTTTGTCCGTCTCTGTGTTCTGGTTTGGTATCAACTATCAGCATCTCCAGAAACAGTCTACAGATATCAGAAAATAGCAATCTTTGATCTACTATTTTGTAAGGTTGGTACTTTCTCCTATTCTTTTCAATTACTATCATTAATCATATTAATCAATCAATTTATAGAATTTAAGATCCCCTTTCTTGGTCTCTTTCCAAATAGTGGATTCATTTGTGTATTAACCCTTTGGGGTTGATCAAAATTGGATCTCCTATTTGTGTATTTGAGGGTGAAAGAAAGGAGCATCTTATCTTCCCTTAATCACAATCACAATAGAAATATACAATCAATCAAATTCAAGTAAGTGTAAAGTAGGGTTAAGGAAATCAACACAAATAACAATTAACAATTAACAATTCAAACCCCCCCCTTTACCAAACTTTTTCATCTTTACATCTCCTAAACCCCATTTTCATACCTTACAACAATATATTATACTCTATATGGCCTTGTTTGTTTCAATGAAAAATAATAAGTTGTACATACGTACATATAAGGGAAAGGAAAATATACCACGACTAGAAAAGAAAGAAAAGATCTAACCCAATTTAATTTATCAATATAAAATAATTAAGCTAGTTTGAAGGCAACTCTAGAGTCTTTGAAAGGTTTTGGCTAAGGGTAGGAAGGTATAAGAAAATCAATCTCTTAAAGACATATGGTGAGGCTTAAGGGATATTTTAAATCCAATAGCTATATTTTTTTACAAGCTACAATATTCACAATGATGTTGTGGGGAAACAATTATAATTAGAAGCTACCAAGCTATTAGGCACAAGAAAATCCAATTATAGAATAAGAGGTTGTGGCTCCCCCTCCAAGGATAATTTTATTTAAAGACTCTTAGAGAAACATAATTTAGAGATTCTTCTTCAACTAAAAATTTGTTAGAATTTATAGATATTGGGTCATTTCTTTCTAGTGCAACCTATATATTGTCATGTTTAGAAACTCTCATTTAAGCAAGATCACATAAAGATGATTACCTTGTTCATACATGCCCTTTTTGTATGTATGCATTATTTTTTCATACATGTATGCATGTGTATAGTCAAAAAATGGAAGCACTTCCATGGTAGAATGGTTTAGCCTTTCGTGTAAGTGGTTTGGGGTCATGTCAAGCACCTTGAATGGGTTCCTGATCTAGAACTGGCTTTCCCCCTGTTCTACCCCTACTTCCACTTCTTTCCAACCTGATTTTTGCATCCTGGACTGCAGATCTGAGATCTTTGACCTCAGGGTCAGGGTTGACCTTTTGGGTCTATGTCAACCTAAACCTTGACCTAGGTCAATTTTGACCTCGACCTTGACCCAGGGTTCAAATCTTAGGGTCCCACATTTTCCAGATGTCGGTCTTTGCAAAAGTTAATTCCTGCTTCCGAGTCGGCTGTTTCGGGTTCCGAAGCAATGCTTCCTAAATTATATTTAACATAGGTCCTCTCCTAGAGGTAAAGGCCTGAATGGGAATTTAATTCTCCTATGTCGGCCTCTTTAGAAGATTGTGCCCTAATTTCATATAAAAGGAAGCCTTTCTCTCTCATTTTCTCTAAGCATGATGAACCATCAACTAGGTGATACTAAGCATCCTTGAGCAATTGAGAAGCATTATCAAGTGAATTTCAAGCAAGAAATCAAGAAATATTTGAAGCAAGGATTCATCCATCATCAAGCATCCATTCATCAAAGAGATCCATGGGAGGCCATTGAAGGATTCAAGCTACATAGTGCCATTTTTGGTGATCTCTCCATCCACTTTCTTCCAAACCTCTTCATAATCAAGAACCCATTCAAGATTTGGTGTTGGAGATCAAAAAGAAATTTATTGAAGACATCCTACATTCTAAATTCTAAATCCATTGGTGCATACATACTTGTGGATTCAACGAATCGAATCCTCCATAAGGACTTTCACAAGCAAGGTGAATTCATGCATTTACTTTGTTTACTTCTGCAATTTCAATTACATATATTTGAGGTTAATTCCAAAATCAGAGTTTGACCAAGGTAAACCCCTTCCCCCAACAAAAAAATCTCTTTTTTCTTGTAGGTACAGGTTCAGGATTGAATATTTGAACTCAGATCTGGATACCCTTTTCACCGAACTATCATGATTTGCGAATAGATTTTCTGTCGAACCTGTGCAGGTCAGGGTCGAGATTATTGGGTTAGTGGTGACATTTGTGGGTCAAGGTTGACCTTTTTCTCAAGACAGTGTCGAATCAGAAAAATATTTCTGGGTTTTGTTTGTCTCTGCGTTCTGGTTCTGGATCATTTTTCAGAATTTCCAAAAATAGAGTACAACGCTAAAAAAACAGCATTTTACGGATCTACAATACTTTAAGGTTGGTTTTTCTTCTCATCCTTTTCAATTACTGTCATATATCATATCCACATTGTCAATTAATAGAATTTAAGATCTCCCTTTTTGTTTTCATTTCCAAATGGTTGATTCACTTGTGCATTAATCCCTCTTTTGGGTTGATCGACTTGGATCTTTCATTTGTGCATTTGAGGATAAAGGTGGAACATCTTATTTTCCTCTTAATACACATTTCAATAGAAACTTCAATTAAATGTAAAATTGGTTTAAGGGAATTAAGAGAATTAATATTAAAACACACATCCCCTTTTCTACCCTTCACAACAAAGTGTTGGAGACCCCCTTTTTCCAATTTTACAGCATGCATAAGAACATATTGCACAATTCTTCAAGATTATGTGTGACCAATGATGGCAACTATTTTTTTCAATTTTAGACTGTATATTACAAACTTAAAATTTGTGACCTTTTATATTCATTCTATATTGTTATAAAACTATATTTATGACCTTTTAAACTCCTTGTTCTAATTCCACAATAGTGTATTCTATTTGGGGGACTTTTTAATTTTTACTTGAATTTGCATATTTTTTAGAAGATATGATACAATTTAAATCTAGAAGGATCCCATATAAATGGATTTCACTTAAGTCCCCTTTGATAGAATTTTTGATCTTAAATCAACCCCCTCTAATGAAGCCATATTGAACTTTCCAAATTATTGACAAAATATAGTTTGAGTGATTAAATTAACTCATTTGACAAATTTTAATATTTGAGTATGTAGTTCTTAATGTTAGCTTTCCAAAATTTGTAATATGTATTATATTTTTAAATATTATATATATTAAAAAATATAATTCATGTACATATATTATAAAATAGTAATAGTGTATTCGAGATTTGTTTTTGGTAAAAGTGGCTAGGCCATGATATATTTTATTAATAATAGTAAAAAGTTTACAAACCTGGTTCATGTGGGCATACTGGCAGGAAAGATCCAAGAAGAAAATCTTCGGTTTTAGCCCATGTAAATAAATATACTAATATACTATTCTACCCAAATAAAGCCAAAAAGAAAACCTTACTAGTCCTTACAATACCTATTAGCCCATTACATCCAAAAAAGATCCATCAGAGAGAAAGGGGAGAGAAGAAGGGTATCCAAGGGATGCAGATGGTGTTCCAGAAGAAGATTGTCTCTCATCCACAAAAACCAGGTAGGGAACCACACCTAAAGTAGTATCCTCACCAAATGTAATTAAATGACCCTCAATGCATAGTTCCAGAAGCTGAAGGGGATTAAACACCCAGAATGGTGCACTTGCATAGAAAACAACTCTACCTTTGGCTAAAATCCATATTAGTACTACTGATATAGTATGAACTATTAAGGAAATAGAACTGAAATCCATGAGGTTGGAATATAATCTAAAACACACATCTAAAGGGACATAATCAACCACCTTTCTACACCAAAACAATCCCATAGATATAATATTTGATCAAGCCAATGAAAAAATAAAAAATGGAGAACCCCAAAAATCATAATGTGTAACATATATGAGAGGTAAAAAAGAATAGTTAAGAATATGATAAATCAAAATGGTAAGTTAGCCTCACATATACATATCAAGATTTTACCAAATGTGACAAAGAATTCTTATCCACTTCTTGAAGTGGAAATGGAGATCATCAATCGCCTTATTTGAGAAAAAATTAGCAACCATATTTGCGTCTCTAAAATAGTGTTTAAGCTCAAAGGATTGAAAGGGTGTTATATCTTAGTTTCCATGATGAAGTACTTCTAGAGGAGACTATTTTATAGGTCACCATTGAGTCCCCCTCAATTATAATATTTGATATTTTCATGGAGATAGCAATAGAAAGACCAAAGAGAAGAGCTTCCATCTCTGCTACATTGTTGGAGTCTGAGGGAAGCTTTTTGCAAGATGATATAATAATGTTAACCTCAGAATTTCTAAAAACAATCCCCACTTCTGAAATGCCCAGATTTCCCCTAGAGGCACCATCATAATTCAGTTTCACAAAACCAGAAGGAGGAGCAGACCAAGTAGCATTTAGATGGGAGGAGGAAGATGAACAAGAAGCTTGACATCCGTGAGGTGGAAGGGACTGAAGGAAAGGCCAATTTTCATGAACAAAGATATCCCACTTAGTAAAATTCATTTTTGTCTTGATAAATTTAACATGGTGTGAAAGCATCACTTCAGATATAGACTTTTCTATTTTTCCAATGACCTCGATCCATGAAGTACATTTGCCTCTAAATACTCTTTTATTTCTCTCAAACCAAATATTCCAAATGACTATAGAGGGGCTCACCTCTGAAAGAGGTGCAAATGTGGAAGATTTTTGCAAAAAATCCCAAGGTTTGAAGTGGTCACAAAGATTAGGGCCAATAGCTGTAAACTATCCTAGCTTGTAAATAAGCCAATACCAACAATCAGGATAAAAGGGGCAGTGAAAGAATAAATGATCAGAAAATTCCATAATAATCCACATAACGTACACAAAAAAATGATGGTAGTTCCCAAACTATCAATTCTAGCCCCACTGAGGACCTTATCCTGAATGGCCAACTAGGCAAAGCCCCTGCCTTAGGAAGACATGTAGATCCCCATAAAAGTCTTACAGGCCAAGAATAAGAAGAATGAAGATGGAAATTTGAGTCATCACTGGCCTTAACCGTATATTGGCTAGAAGGGGAACCTATAAATAGAAAATTTTATTATAAAAGTTTCAAATAACATGTTCCACTCTATATAAATTTTTTTGTTTCAACAAATAAACAAAAATAACAAATATTATTGCAAAAATTCAAAAGAAGGATATTTCAGTACACTCTTTTTGTTTCAATGAAAATAATTTAAATATTATTTCAAATGTTTAAAAAGGAAATATTGTGCACTCTATATGGATGCCTTTATTTTAGCGAAAAAATATAATTTTTATTGTTATTATTCATTTACAAAATAATAATCAATAAAAAATTGCAAGAAACTGTTTATGCACTAGACATTGGAGCTAATCATCTAATCACTGAAAAAATGAAATCTCTGTCGTTAATGTTATATGATATGGAAAAATGTCATTCATTATAAAATGACTCAACTTATTTATTTTTATCATTATTAATTTCTCAACATCAATTATAATATACCAATAAATGTTAATTTTGAATGTCCCATTTAAACAAAAAAAAAGTGGGGCACTTAAGACTCCCTTTATAAATTTATATGTAATTTGTTTTGAATATCAAATAATATTTTAGACCATAAGATTTTTAGCTCAACATGTTGAGTTAACTTAAATAACTATGTCTATCTATTGGTGCTATTGTCCATTGATGCAAAATGTGGTGGCAAAGGAGTTTTTGTTGAAAAGTCAAAACAATGTTTATGTTGTGGCAAGAGGTCAGTGGTGACCAATGAATATATTAATAATATTTTGTGGTCTACAATAGTTTATGTTATGTCTTTGACAGTGATGAAAACATGTAACTCATACGTATTGTAAGCGGATTAACTCTTGGTTTATGTCACTTGAACATTATCTTGATCCACGTGTTAATATCCTATGGTGGATTCTAAATAATTATGAAATACAATTTTGTTGGAAAACATAAGGAAGCCAAATAGGGTTTTGAAATGTAACTTTTTATTTTATTTCTCAGCCCTAAGACCTCCACCATGAACAACTTGATAGAAAACTTGGTAATGTTGTTTCTCACATCTCGTTGTGGGTTTTTGATATTTTTTTTATTGCAATGTTGTGATTCTATTGATACTATTTGTGCTGAGCTTTGGATCTGCCTAACAAGTTAAATGTTTTTTTGACAACATTATTCCATCTCATTTTTTAACGTGATTGCAGATTATGTGACTAATTTTCTATGTTTTTGAAAGTCACAGTTATCTCTTGACTTTTTGGGTCACTCATTGTTTTTGAATGTGAATATTTCGCGCATACACTTCTAAGAGTTCAAAGAATGCAAAGGTCACAGATTGTTTTTCATTTTTCATCATCATCCAAACAAGGTATTGACAGAAGGAGGTAACTATTATGGTTTTAGTCTTAGGTATGTCAGCTTCTATTTCTCCTCTTTGTAAAAGTTCATATCAATGGAGAATGTTGTAGTTTAATTCTGAATATCTATGGGTTGGAAGAGGAAAGTTATCAGAAAAATGGTTATTTCATGTGGGTTTGACAGTATCATTCTATGAGCAGCTACAATTCATGGAAGTTTGGATTTGTGTTGATAGTTTTTCTTATTGATTTTTTTTAGCAAAAATAAGTTGTTTTGACAGACGCCAATGGACATTAAAGGAATGGTTTTCAGTTTCAAGGGATAATAAGGATATTAAATGTGGTATTTTGTTTTCTAAATTAGGGTCATTAACAGTTCACTTCTGGAACTATTTCTAAGCACAATTTTTCTTTGAAGAATATGTTTTGTGTTAACCCTGGTAGAAGGAATGGAGTTCTTTATAGTTGAATGGTTTTTTATGTACCAAACAATTTTATGGTTTGCAAAAACTAGTTACACATTTGTAACTGATATTAGAATCAGTGAATGTAAAATTCTAAATACATCCGTATATAAGGGAGTGTGTGTGTGTATTCAATGTGAGATGTAAGAAAAAAAAAGAGATACACACTCATATTTTCTTATGTATGGAGTATTGAGTTGACATTAAAAGAAAAATTCATAAGGTTATCTGTGTAAGTGAATGTGTAGAATCTAAAACATACATTTATGTACGTATGTAAACTAGTGAACCAAAATGTTGTAAAAGGAAAAGGAGTTGAAGCTCCAAGCAGTTGAGGCTTCTAAACAGTGTAAAAGAAGGGTTGTTGCTAAATAAAATGACAGGTTTCATTGGAGTAGTTTTTTCCTTGTGAGGAAACCGTGTTTTTTTGAAGGTTTTCTACACAACACAAAATCTCTTGCGTCATCTCCTTTTGTGAGTTGTTTCATTGCTCTAATATATAACATTTATTTTGATTAATTTTAGTTTATGTGCATATGTTTGTTTCTAAAATTTATATGCTTATCTTTAAATCTATTATGAAGGGTTTAAAATTTTTACAAATCGGTTCTATTCTGCTCACCCCCTATCAGAATAGGTTTACTTCCAACAAGTGGTATTAGAGTGTAGTTTCCCTTCCTAGGTCTTCCTATAGGGATTATCGAGGGACGGTTTGGAATTTCAAATGGCGGAAGCTGAGAGTGCTTCTCTTACTAGAGCCCCATTATTTGATGGCACTGATTTTTTTTGGGAAGGTCATGATGGAAGCATTAATAAAATCTCTAGATGTCTATATATGGGAAGTTGTGATCACAAAATAAACTATACCAAAAAACATACAGGAATTGATCCTGACAAAAAAAACAAATATGAACTTGATAAAAGAGCTAAATTTTCTATCTTATATGGTCTCACAAAAGGCATGTTTTTCAAAGTCATGTATTGTCAATCAACTAATGATATTTAGGTAAAACTAGAAACCATTTATCAAGGTGATGAAAAGGTAAAGGATTCAAAGTTGATAAATTTGAAAACACAATTTGATAATTTAAAAATGAACAAAGATGAAAGTATAGCAACCTACTTCTTAAGGATTGATGAAGTAGTAAATGCTAGAAGGGGATTAGGAGAGGAAATTGAGGAACATGATATTGTCTCAAAGGTAGTAAGAACTGTACTACCTAAATTTCAAACAAAAATCTCTACTTTGGAAGAGAAGAGAAACTTCTCTAATATGACCTTACACCAGTTGCAAGGTGGTGCAGGAGCACCAAGGCTATCCCTAAAGTCTTAGTACAATTTTAGCTTGTATTTACTATAGCCAACTCAATATATTTTCAATTTTACCTTATAAGGTCTTCCAAAGTGTGTAACTAGATGGATTAGTAGTTAGTGCTCAATCAAATCTAGTTTTTATTGTTTTCTAGTAGTTAGTGCTTGTTTAGGCCTAAAGTGGGAAATGTGGTCTAAAAGTGTTCTAGACTTAAGTGAGATGATAAAAGTACCTAAAAAGGCTTAAATTATGTTTATTCATCATTTGGAATGAGATAGAGGTCATAAAAGTTAGTTTGTAGCATTAATGCAAAATATGCTATAATGTTGTCATGACAACATTTGCAATTTTGCAAATGTTGCATGCAACATCAACAACTTTTTATCCCCTTCGAAGTTGAGGAGGGATATGAATTATAGTGGCATAAAAACATGGAGGAGGAATCTTTAGATACCTGGAGGCTCATTTCCCAGGGTAGGATTGATGTAATGCAAGTTTGTGATTAGCAAGAAGAACACTATTTTTTGAGTTTTGTGCACAGTTGACTTGTTTTGAGTAAGGAAGTGTTTAAATGGATTGAAAATCTTGTTCCAGTGTTGGATCCATGTTGTAGATTTAGTTTTAAGAGTTTTTAATTTAGTGGAAAAGTTGTTTTGATTAGAGTAGATAGGTTTTGTAAATTGTTTTGAAACTAGTATAGTTGATGTAGGAGACAGTGGTTTTTTGGTTTCATTGCTCCCCCATAGAATCCAACAGTGGAAATCTTCAAGGTGTAGATGAATATGGTAAGGGAGCCTTTGTACAATTTAAATATACAAGTAGAAGGTCAGAAGTGTCAGTTTGTTATTTTTAAGATCATGCCCTGGGCGAGACCAGAGAGCCCGGTTAGGTGCATGACATGCAGAAATTTGAGTGCATGTGAAAGGGAGTGTTTGAGAGAGTCAAATGAAGTGTGGTTTTAGAATCCTTAAGTTATTATAGATCCCTAATAGAGAGCTTAGGTCTTTTCCAATCCATCTAGATAGATTTCTAAGTAGAAATCAGTGAACTGCATATTATGAACCAAACTATCCCTATTTGCCCTATATTATAGGATACTACTGTACGGATGACCTAGGAGCCTAATACCTCAAAAATATTTTAGGTCTTGGAAAAGGGTATCTGGATCCTAAGTTGGTTTTTTGGGTTATTTGTAATTTTTAGGGAAGAATCTATAAAAACCCTCTAGATAGGGCTAATTGAGCAATTAGGCCTATTAGGCCAAAATCTTGTTTAAACTTGAACTCAATTGGTTAGACCTTCATGTCCCATTGAAATGGAACCATATGGATGTCAAAGATTTTTTGTAGTGGTGGACACACCCCTTGCAGAATTTTTGAAGTTCTTATGAAGGATTTGCACTTGGAGCCCTCCAAGTTAGAGTGAAGAGTTGAAACACATTTGTTGATAGTTGTCCTTCAAGGTTAAGCACAAGAAGACTAAATCTTGGAGTTGAGTTAGGATAGTATTGAGCTTGGAGAATTAAGACTATTGGGGACCTAGAAGTGAGATTTGGATCCTAAGAAGACTAGGACAAGTAGAGTCCTAAGTAGAGTTTGTGCAAGCACACCTTGGAGCACTTCCATCAGATTGGTATCAAAGCTTGTTTGATCAGGCTTGTTGTGAATGTTCCAACCAGTAGAGTTAGTAGGAGAGTCTAAAGTGGTGAAAAATATAGAGTTGGCGAAGAAGGTAGATGAGAAAGAAGAATAGAATAGATTTCTCAGAGACAGATTGGATCAATTAGAGAAAAAGGTAGATGAAGTGGATGCAAAGACAAAAGAAGTTAAGGATAAGGTTGAAGGGAAAGGCAAGAAGATTTACATAGATGATGAAGTACTTTAAGGTGACCCTGTCCTTAATGAGGAACCATTCTTGAAAAAAATAAAATCTATGAGTGGTAAATCACTAGAAGGAGTTCCTATCTTTAGTGGAAAGATGGAACCAGAGATAATCCTAGATTGGATAGAAGGACTAGAAAATCACTTTGAGTGTGATGGCATAACTGATGCTCAGAAGGTTAAAGTTGCTAAGGCTAGAATAAGAGGGTCTGCACTCACTTGGTGGAAGTTTATCCAAGATGAGAGAGAGAAGGAAGGAAAGAAGCCCATATCTACATGGAAGGCTATGGTTGCAAAGCTCAGAGATTCTTATGTTCCTGAGGATTATGAAATTCAATTGCATAAAAGAAGACAAAGTCTAAGGAAGAAAGACTTGGATGTGAACTCTTACACTGAAGTATTTCAAAGGCTTTTCATGAGGTCTAGAGTTGCAAAATATGATAAAATGAAGGTAGCTCGATACCGTTATGGTCTCAAGTGGACCATACATGATGAAATGAGTCTCTTGACTCCTGATAATATTCATAAGTGCCACCAAATTGTAATCAAAGTGGAAGAGAAGCTAAGGAAGAAAAAAGATTCTAGCACCACCAGAGGTAGAGGCAAAGGAAGAGATAATATAGGACAAAGAGGTGGATATGGTGGAAGAAGTTCTAAAACAAAGAGTCAAGGAGAGACCAAGCTTACTGAGCGGCAAGAAGGAAACTCAAACAGAGGGAACTCCAATAGAGTAAGGAACTCTAATAGTAGTTGGAGAGGAAGAAGCAATAGCTAAGGTAGAGGTAACTATTTTGCCAACATGAAATGTTACCACTGCAACTAGATTGGACACCCTACATATAGAAGTCCATAAAAAGGCTCTACTTCTCATGGAGGTGACAAGAGGGTAAAATATATCCAAGAGGAGATTAGTGGTTGAGGTAAACACCTTGAATTACCCTTAGAGTCAGAGGAAGGTGAGAACTTAATGATGAGGAGAACCTTGATTAAGGAGCTTGTGAAACAGGAGCCTAGTCAAAGGAGATCACTATTTAGAGTGAAATGAAAGATGATGGGTAAAGTTTGTAGAGTCATCATATACTCAGGGTCTATTGAAAACATAGTGTCAGAGGAAGAAGTCAGAAAGTTGAAGATGAAAAGAATACCCCACACCAGTCTATATAAAGTTACTTAGTTGAACAAAGGACAACATGTTCTTGTCAATGAGCAAGCTTGGGTGGATTTCTCCATTGGGAGATAAAAGGACAAGGTGTTGTGTGATGTCCTACCTATTGATGCATGTAACTTAGTCCTTGGAAGGCCATGGTAATTTTACTGATAGGCCATGCATGATGGAGTAAAGAATTCTTATTCTTTCAAGGACAATGTGACATTTAAAATACAGTCACTGTTGGAGGATGGAGAAATAAAGTCATTAGGCTCGAATTTCCTTATGTTCAGTGAGAAGGAGTTCTTATAAGTCTCAGAAGAATGAGAGGGAGTTGGTTTTGCACTTGTATTTAAGCCAAAAGAAGAAAGTATAGATAAGGCAGTCAAGAAGATAGAATTGCCAAAGGAAGTGAAGGAGATGTTGCAGAGGTATAAAGGCATTGTGAGTGATGGAAAACCATCAATCTTACCCCCTAAGAGAAATCTAAGCCACCTAATAGACTTTATCCTAGGAGCTAGCCTTCCTAAAAAGGAATCCTATAAAATGACTCCTCAATAAAATGAGGAAATAGCTAAGAAAATCCAAGAATTCTTAAGCTAAAGTCTCATTAGTAAAATCATTAGTCCTTGTGTTGTACCCACTGTCTTAGCACCCAAAAAGGGAGGAACTTGGAGGCTGTGTATTGACTCAAGAGAAATAAACATGATAACCATTAGGTATAGGTTCCCTATCCCAAGGATAGAAGACCTCATGGACTGTCTAGGAGAAGCCAAGTTTTTTACAAAGATTGAATTAAAAAGTGGATACCGCCAAATCAGATTCAATGAGGGAGATAAATAGAAGACAGACTTCAAGATGATAGAAGGACTGTATGAGTGGCTTGTAATTCCATTTGGGTTATCCAATTCCCCATCTACATTCATGAGATTAATGAATGAAGTCCTTAAGGACTACATAGGCTAATTTTTGGTAGTATACTTAGATGATATAATCATTTATAGTAAGAAAAGAGAAGAACACCTCAGACATTTGCAAATAGTTTTCAAGAAGCTACATGAGGAGAAGTTGATGATCAACTTGGAGAAATGTGAATTTATGAAACAAGAGCTAGTGTACCTTGGGTTTGTGCTATCTCAAGGTGGGATGAAAGATAAGTTTGTGTAGAATGAGAAAGCTAACCATGGATTTAAGTTATTGAAGAAGAAGATTTCTACTAAAGAAATCCCAATTTTTCCAAGCTTTGAGAAGCTATTAACAATGGAATGTGATGCTAGCAATGTAGCTATTGGTGTTGTCTTGAGCCAAGAGGGAAGACTAGTGGCTTTCCACTCTGAAAAACTAAGTGAAGCCAAGAAGAAGTGCTCTTCTTATGACCTAGATATGTATGCTCTAGTCCAAACAATGAGAAATTGGAGGCACTACTTTCTTCCAAAGGAGTTTGTAGTCTTTTCAAACAACCAAGCACTGAGTTTCTTGAATTCACAAGATAAGCTCAGTCACAAACATATGAAGTGGGTAGAATACTTCCATGCCTACACCTTCAACATTAAGCACAAGAAGGGATTTCAGAATAAGGTAGAAGATTCCTTAAGTAGAAGAGCCCTGACAGTACAAGACATACACTTGCAAAGCATGGGTATTGAGAGCTTCAAAGACCTATATGCAAAAGATGGAGACTTTGCAGACATCTATAAGGTATGTAAAGAATACAAGAATCATTTTCATTGTTAATTCTCTGATTATAATTTGCAGAGTGATATTTTGTTTAAGGGAAGTCAATTGTGTGTTCCTAGAGGGTCTATTAGTGAAAATATGATACAAGAGAATCACAATGGTGCACTTAGTGGGCATTTTGGTGTCAATAAGACCCAAGAATTCGTTCAAAGGTTTTACTTTTGGCCTAAGATGAATTTGGACATTAGGAAGTATGTAGAAATTTGTGTTATATGTCAGAAAGAAAAAGGTACATCTTCCAATGCAGGCCTTTACCAACCTCTTTCCATCCCATGTAGACCATGGGAATGTTTGATCATGGATGTTGTTGTGGGATTACCAAAGACCAAACAAGGAATGAATAACATTTATGTTATTGTGGATAGATTCAGTAAGATGGTGCACTTTGTACCCTGTAAGATAGTCCATGATGCCAGTCAAATAGCTCACCTATTCTTCAAGGAGGTAGTCAAAATACATGGGTTACCATTGAGCATAGTGTTAGACTAAGATACTAAGTTCATGAGTCACTTTTGGAAGACCCTATGGAAAAAGTTAGGAACCAATTTATCTTTTGGGTCTGCATACCATCCTTTGATTGACGGTCAAACTAAAGTAGTTAATAGGAGTCTTGGTAACCTCCTAAGTTGTTTAAATAAGGAGTATGGTCAAGTTTGGGATCAACTCATTAGGCAGGCAGAGTATTCTTAAAATGACACTATGAATCTAGGACTAATGGTAAGAGTCCTTCTGAAATAGCTTATGGTCTACACCCTAGAGGAATTTTTGAGCTCAAAGATCTTAAGGAAGGAGCCAAGGGTAGTGGCTATGCAGAAGATTTTACACATTCTATGCAAGAAGTAGTGCATGAGACAGTAAGAAAGATATTGATTGAAAACACAAAGAATATTAAGAGCAAAGTCGATGAAAGAAAGAGGGATGTCCAATTCCAAGTTGGGGATCTGGTTATGGTCCATCTCAATAAGGAAATATTGTAGAAAGGAGTGCCACATAAGCTACAGATGAGAAGAATATGCCCATGCACCATACTGGCCAAATATGGCACAAATGCATACAAGGTGTAACTTCTAGAGGATGTCGGTTTATCTCCTGTGTTTAATGTAGTAGACTTGGTCTTGTATAAAGGACCAATACTAGATCCAACTCAAAGTTTGACTGAGGTCATACAGGTAGTGGAGGAACTCAACTTACCATCTACACCAATCAAGAAGGTTGAACACTTACTAGATTCTAGATTCTACAAATAGACTAGAAAGAAAGAGTACAAATAAAATTTGGTGAAGTGGCATGGACAAACTGATGCAGATGCAACTTGGGTCAAGGAGAATGAGGTCAAAAAGTTGGGCATTGATTCCAACTTACAAAATCCAAGGGTGGATTGAAGTCTTTTCATTCAAGGAGGATGGTGCAGGTGCACCTAGGCTATCCCAAAATTCTTAGTACAATTTTGGCTTGTATTGAATCTAGCCAAGTCAGTAGCTTTTCAATTTGACCTTATAAGGTCTTGCAAAGTGTGTAACTATATGGATTAGTAGTTAGTGCTCAATCCAATCTAGTTTTTATTGCTTTCTAGTAGTTAGTGTTTGTTCTGGCCTAAAGTGGGAAATGGGGTCTAAAAGTGTTCTAGACTTAAGTGAGATGAGAAAAGTTCCTCAAAAGTCTTAAATGATGTTTATTTGTCATTTTGAATGAGATAGAGGTCATAAAAGCTAGTTTGTAGCATTAATGCAAAATATGCTATATTGTTGTCATGACTACATTTGCAATTTTGCAAATGTTGCGTGCAACATCGACAACTTTCGATTCCCTTCGAAGTTGAGGGATATGAATGCTAGTGGCCTAAAAACATGGAGGAGGAATCTTTAGATACCTAGAGTCTCACTTCCTGAGGTAGGAGTGATGTAATGCATGTTTGTGATGAGAAAGAAGAACACTATTTTATGAGTTTTGTGGACAATTGACTTGTTTTGAGTAAGGAAGTGTGTAAATGGATTGAATAGCATGTTTCAGTGTTGGATCCATGTTGTAGAGTTAGTTTTAAGATTTTTTAATTTAGTGGCAAATTTGTTTTGAGTAGAGTAGATAGGTTTTGTAAATTGTTTTGAAACTAGTATAGTTGTTGTAGGAGACAAAGTGGTTTTTGGTTTCATGGCTCCACCATAGAATCCAACTGTGGAAATCTTCAGGGTGTGGATGACTAAGGTAGGGGAGCCTCTGTACATTGTAAATATGCAAGTAGGAGGTTAGAATTATGAGTTTTTTATTTTTAAGAACATGCCCTAGACGAGACTAGAGAGCCCAGTTAGGTACATGATAGGGAGAAATTTGAGTGCATGTGCAAGGGAGTGTTTGATAGATTCAAACCAAGTGTGGTTTTAGAAGCCTTAAGGTCTTATAGATCCCTAACATAGAGCTTAGGTCATTGTTTAAGGTCTTAACTTGATTGGATAGACCTTGATGTCCCATTCCAATAGAACCATATGGATGTCAAAGAGTTGTTTCAGTGGTGGACACACCCCTTGCAACATTTGTGAAGTTTTTATGAAGGATTTTCACTTGGAGCCCTCCAAGTTAGATTGAAGAGTTGAAACACATTTGTTGGTAGTTTTCCTTCAAGGTTAAGCACAAGGAGACTAACTCTTAGAGTTGAGTTAGGATAGTCTTAGGCTTGGAGACTTAAGACTATTAGGGACCTAGAAGTGAGATTGGGATCCTAAGAAGACTAGGACATGTTGAATCCTAAGTAGAGTTTGTATGAGCACACCTTGGAGCACTTCCATCATGAGGCACTCTAACTGCTTATGAAATGAGAATCAACAATAATGCTTGTTATACTTCAAAAGAAGCAGCCTTCAAGGCTGAAAAACAAGATGAGAGTGACTCAGATATAACAGATGATCTTGAAGCATCGCCAGTTAGAAAAATGAAAAAGAAATATCAAGGAAAACCAAAACATTTTAATTGTGGACAATTAGGACACTTTTCTACAAAATGTGCCTATGATGATCAGGATGAAAATGATGTGGAACCTGAATTTTTTTTTCAAAAAGAAACCCTAGAATCAAAACAAAAGATTCAAAAAATTTAAAAAGAAGAGTATTTTGTCAAAAGAAGACTCAAATGAAGAATCAAACGATTTAGGTGAGGAAGGAGAAACATTGTTTATGGTTGAAATAAAAAATGTTCAAAAACCATAATCTATTCAATATGAATCTTCATCTAATTTAGATGAAGACATTGATCTTGAAGAAGAGATCCTTCACTCTTTACAAGAAATAAAGATATTAATCTCTACTCATGAAAATGCAAATCATTCTTTACAAGCTGTATTGGATAGTACAAATAAACATATTGAAAATCAGAAAAATTTATTAGATGAAAAGGAAAAGAAATTGATTTTATTCTGAAAAGATGTTGATCAAATTGATTCAAGATCTAATTCACTTGAAAAAAGAGAATCTTCAAAACATGATTCAAATTATGTCTTTAAAGGTTACTATTTTAACTGTAATCTATTTGGTCATAAGGCATACAAATACAAGCTGGCAAGAAATGAATCACTATATGGCTTTGAGAAAATGATTAGATGATTTAAGTGTTACTACTATGGAAACTTTGAAAATCAGTGCAAACTGAATTTGAAACCTCAAGAAATATGAAAACCTAAAAAATATGAATTTAGAAAAATCTTTTATTGTTGAAACAACCTTGTTTGCATAAAAACCTGTAATGTGGGTTTTGGATAGCAGATGCTCTCATCACATGACCGGCAGAAAAAGAAATTTTTGAACCATAGAAGAATTCGATGGAGGGTTTGTTAGGTATGGTGATAATTTAGGTGATTATATCATAGGACGAGGATCTGTTTATTTAAATAAGGATACTCCTATACATGATGTGTATTATGTTGAAGGATTGAAACATAACTTATTAAGTGTGAGTCAGATTTGTGATAGCGATTATTCTATTTCTTTTGATGCAAAAGGTTGTGCTATTAAAAATAAAAAGAATAGAATAATTTCTAGTGGCTTAAGAACATGTGGAAATCTTTATAATCTGGTAGATTCAATAGTTCAAGAATCCTCTCTAATCAATACTTGTCTTATGAGTCAAGTTGAAGAAAATTAGTTGTGGCACAAAAGATTAGGTCATTTAAATTTTGATAATATTGCTAGAATCAAAAAGAATAGAAAGGTTAGGGGTTTGTCTCTAATCAGTAAACCAGAATAAATTTGTCAAGAATGTGTTAAAGGCAAGCAAACAAAAACATCCTTTAAAACCGAGGAATATCTGTCTGATAGACCACTAGAACTTTTGCATACTGATATATGTTTTCCAACGAAAACTCCATCCTTGAATGGTGAAAAATCCTTTATGTTGTTTGTGGATGATTACTCAAGAATGGTTTGAGTAATTTTTTTGAAACAAAAATCTGAAGCATTTGAACACTTCAAAATGTTCAGGAAAATGGTAGAAAGAGAAAATAATCTAAAATTGATATGTATAAGAGAAAATCGAGGTGGATAATTCACCTCTCAAGAATTCTTTGAATACTGTGACAAACATGGCATCAAGAGGCAGTATTCAACTACTTGTACACCACAACAAAATGGTATTGTGGTAAGAAAAAAAAAATAGTTAAGGAAATTGTTCGAACTATACTAAATGAACCAAAATTGCCTGATAAATTTTGGAAAGAAATTCATCCAACTGTATATATCGTAAACAAGGCTCAAATCAGAGTCAGAACAACTTAAATTCCTTATGAATTGTGGAATGGTAAAATTGCTAATGTCAAGAACTTTAAAATATTTGGTTGTAAATGTTTTATCAAAAAGGATATTAATTCTTTAGAAAGTTTGAATTCAAGATATGATGAAGGCATCTTATTAGGGTATTCTACATACAGAAAATCTTTCAAATGTTACAATAAAAGACTAAATTAGATTATTGAAGCCATAAATGTGGTATTTGATGAAAGTTCTTTGTTAAATAACAATAGTAAAAATGATATTGAAGAATATTACCTTCAAAGAATTGAACATATTTTTGGTGATCAAGAATCTGACTGTGCTGATTCAGAAATACCTGACTCAAATGAACAAGAAAACTGTTCAACTCCAAAATTGACTAATACTGATCTGAAAAATCCTACTAGAATCATATCCAAGAGACATCTTGAGTCTCTGCTTATAGGAGATAAATAGGCTGGAATGTTAACTTCAAGAAAAGCCAAAAGTGATGAACATGCTCATATTGCAGAAGATTTTTGTTTATTACAAAATTTAAACCAAAAATTATGGCTGAAGCACTCATAGATCCTTGTTGGCTGAATGATATGCAAGATAAAATTAATCAAATTGAGGAAAATAAAACATGGAAACTAGCACCAAGACCTGATGACAAAAATCTCATAGGTGGAAAATGGGTGTTTCGCAATAAACTTGATGAAAATGGAAAGGTTGTGAGAAATAAAGCAAGGTTTGTGTGTAAAGGGTATGCCCAAAAGGAAGGCATTGATTTTGGTGAGACTTTTGCACCAATATAAAGAATGGAATCAATTAGAATATTTCTAGCATATGCTAGTTATAAAAGGTTTCTTTTTTATTATATGGATGTTAAAACAACATTTTTAAATGGTTATCTTGAGGAGGAAAGTTTACATGGAACAACCAAAAGGGTTTGAATCCTTTGAAAAACTAAACTTTGTATATCACCTTCAAAAGGTGCTATATGGCTTGAAACAAGCTCCTAGAGCTTGGTATTCAAGGTTGGATAAACATCTTATTTGAAATGACTTTACTTGGGGCAGTGTAGACAACACCTAGTACACAAAAATTATTAATGATGATCTATCTTAGTAGTTGAGATTTATGTGGATGATATCATTTTTTGATCCACTAATGATGATTTATCAAAATATTTTTCCAACATTATGGAGTCTGAGTTTGAAATGTCTCTTTTGGGTGAACTTATTTACTTTATTGGTTTACAAATTTAACAGCTTGAACCTGGCTTATTTCTCTCACAAACAATGTATGCTAAAGAACTGTTATAGAAATTTGATATGGCTGATTGTAAACCAGTCAACACTCTTATGGAAACTTGTTGTAAGATGGTTAAAAGTGATGATTCTCCAGTAGTTAATCAAACAGATTATAGATCCATGATTGGTAGTTTTCTATATTTAACAGCCTCAAGTCTTGATCTACTGTAGGGCGTGTGCATGGTTTCTTGGTATCAATCTGCACCTAGGTAGTCACATCTCAATGTTGTTAAAATAATTTTCAAGTATATTCAAGGGGCACTTGATTACGGTCTATGGTATTCACATAGTACTAATTTTTCTTTGATTGGTTATACACATGCAAATTGGGGAGGTTGTTTTGATGAAAATAAAATCACCAGTGGTACTACATTCTTTCTTGGTGACAAATTAGCTCCTTGGCATAGTAAAAAGAAAGAATGTGTTACATTATCCACCTTTGAATCTGAATATATTTTTGGTACTGTATATTGTACTCAACTAATTTGGATGGCCTATCAGTTATCCAATTTGGGTATTAAGGTATCAAAGCCTGTTTAAATTTTGTGTGATAAAATTAGTGCTATTCAGTGAAGAAAAAGTCCAGTTCTGCACTCAAGAACAAAGAATATTGCCATAAAGCTTCACTTTCTCAGGGATAAATTCCTTGAAAACCAATTTCTATTAATCTATGTTCCTACTCAAGCTCCATTGGTTGATAGCTTCACAAAATCCTTGCCAAGAGAAACTTTTGCATGGTTTCGCACATGACTGGGAGTTCTTTCCCAATCCTTGTTGCATTAATTCTTTCTCTTTTGGGGGAGTCTGTTGTAGGTTGCTTCTCTTACTTCCAAACTTTTATGGTTCTTTAAAGAAGATTACTATTGTCCTTGCCAAAAAATGGGGGAGAAAATATTTTCTATTTGATCATGGTTTTTGACAGTTGATTGGTTGTATATCTAGTTGACAGTGTTGTGTTTGTGAATGATATTGATTTTAGTTCTTCACTGACAGTAATTGCAGTGATTTCAGTGCAGTTGTTATTCATGATGCTTGATTGATTAGTTTGGATTTTGTGAGCTACAAGTGCTTTCAATTTCAACACAAAGGTTTGCAAGGTATATATGGCATTTCAATTTTTTACTTTATATATCATACTCAGTACATTTAAATGTAAATGCATCTTTATAGTTGTCATGTATGCAAGTAAACTTATGAGTTACTGATATTTTGTATACTTATTTGTTTATGTGATTATCTTGAATATTCATCTATATTTTCCCTTATGATATATGAGGGAATGCGAATGATTTTTCCTAAAGGAAAATGGGGGAATTTGTTGGTGCTATTATCCATTGTTGCAAAATGTATAAACTCTAAAGGTGACAAAGGCGTTTTTGTTGAAAATTCAAAATTGTTTTTATGTTGTGGCAAAAGAAGTGGTGACCAATGAATATATTAATATTATTTTTTGGTCTACGACAGTTTATGTTACGTCTTTGAAAATGATTAAAACATATAGCTATATGTATTGTAAGTGGGTTAACTCTTAGTTTATGTCACTTGGACATTATGAATCCACATGTTAGTGTCCTATGGTGGATTCCAAATAATTATTAAATATAGTTTTGTTGGAAAATAGAAGAAAGGGAAATAGGGTTTCAAAATACAAATTTTTATTTGGTTTCTTAGCCCTAAGGTCACCGCCATGAACAACTTGATAGTGAACTTGGTAATTTTGTTGCTCACATCTTGTTGTAGATTTTTGATATGTTTGTTACTGTGATGATGTGATTCTATTGATACTATTTGTGTTGAGATTTGGATCAGTCTGAGAAGGTAAATGTTTTTTTGACAACATTTATTACATCTTATTTTGTAATGAGATTACAAATTATGAGACTAATTTTCTATGTATTCGAAAGTAATGGCAATCTCTTGAGTTTTTGGCTCACCCATTGGTTTTGAATGTGAATGCTTCCCGCATACAATTTTGAGATTTCAAAGAATGCAAAGGTCAAATATCAGTTTCATTTTTTCATCATCATCCAAACAGGGTATTGATAGGAGGTAACTTTAATGTTTTTAGTCTCAGGTATGTCGGTTTCTATTTCTCCTCTTTGTAAAAGTTCATATCTATGGATAATGTTTTAGTTTGCTTCTAAATATCTATGGATTGCAAGAAGAAAGTTATCAGAAAAACACTTATTTTATGTGGGTTTGACAGTTATCATTCTATGAACAGTTACAAGTCATGACAGTTTGGATTTGTGTTGATAGTTTTTTCTTATTGATTTTGTTTAGCAAAAATGAGTTGTTTTGACACAAGAAAATGGACATTAAAAGAATGGTTTTCAGTTTCAAGGGATAATAAGGATATTAAATGTGGTATTCTATTTTCCAAATTAGGGTCATTAAGATTTCTCTTATGGAACTTTTTCTAAGCACATTTTTTCTTCGAAGAATATTTTTTTGTCTTAACCCTGGTAGAGGGTGTGGATTTCTTTAGATTCTAATAGTTTGTTATGTACCAAACAATTTGATGGTTTGCAAAAACTAGTTACAAAATTGTAACTAATATTAAAATGAGTGAATGTAAAATTCTAAATACATCCCTATATAAGGAAGTGTGCATGTGTATTCAATGTGAGATGTAAGAAAAAAAAGAGATCCACACTCATATTTTCTTATGTATGGAGCATTGAGTTGACATTAAAAGAAAAATTCATAAGGTTATCTGTGTAAGTGAATGTGTAGAATCTAAAACATACATTATGTACGTATGTAAACTAGTGAACCAAAATGTTGTAAAAGGAAGAGGAGTTGAAGGTCTAAACAGTTGAGGCTTCTAAACAGTGTAAAAGAAGAGTTGTTCAATAAAATCGTAGGTTTGATTTGAGTGGTTTTTTCCCTACGAGGAAACCATATGGTTTTGAGGTTTTTCCACTGAGCACAAAATCTCTTGTGTCATCTCCTTTTGTGATTTGTGTCATTGCTCTAATATCTAGCATTTATTTCTATTCATTTCAATTTATGTGCATATGTTTGTTTTTGAAATTTATATGCTTATCTTTAAATTTGTTATGAAGGGTTTAAAATTTTTACAAATTTATTCTATTATTGTTATACACTGAATTTTGCGCCTCTGATCTCAAGCTCTCTTGGTCTTGATAATCCAGTATAACATGGGAATCATCTCAAGGTTGTGGGACCTTATGCTAACCGAGATGAGACCTCCAGGTTCTAGGCTGGTTCCTCTTGGATAATCACCTTAATTTGCTTTTTTAACAGGAAAGTAAATCTTTTGAGGGAAAGGGATAGAAGGATTGCATGAAAGGGAAAAGACTGAAAGAAAACTACCTACTAGGTGATACACCAAAATTAGGGTTTGGATCTCAGTATAGAGGAATGAAACCAATGGAAAAAACCAGGTCTCATAAGTCAAAACTCACTAGATAGGCTTGCATAAGTATTTCATAGGAGGGTTTTGAACAACAGACTCAACCTATGACCTGCAAACAAACATCCTTTTCTGTAATTAGGTGTAGGAATGAGACAAGACTGCTAGGGGC
>MU225706.1:1371754-1405214 GCA_018584345.1 Thuja plicata
AGCTCGTCGTGAGCCCTTTTTACTTTACCTTGGAATATTGGCGACTAAGCGACAATAACCCTCATCTAGCTCGTCGCGCACTCGCAGGTGTCTTTGCCTTTGTCTCTTATCTTTGGCGGGTGCGTGACACTTTCTCCTTCTGCTTGGTCGTGCAGTCGCGGGACATCTTGCCTTCATGTCCATTGCTCAGCGAGTGAGCGACTGAGCCCAAACTCTTGCTCGTCGCGCACTCGCAACCTGTTTCTCTTCCATGTGTTTTTCTCGGCGACCGAGCGACGAGGCCTCTTCTTTTTTCAATCACTCAGTCGTGAGCTGGATTCTGTCATCTTAGAAACATTGACGACTAAGCGAAGAGCACTTGCTTCTATTGGTCGTGCAGTCGCGAGAAACCCTTTCTTTTGCTTTAATGCTTGGCGAGTACGCGACGACATTACCTTCCAGCTCGTCGCCCACTCGCAGCTTCTTTTCCTTTTATGTGATAACTGTAGCGATTGAGCGATGAGCCTTTCACATCCTGTGGTCGCTCGGTCGCAGACCCCTTTCACTTTACCTTTTCTTCTCAGCGAGTGAGCGACGAGTAGCTACCCCTTACAGTCGCGCAGTCGCAACCTTTTTTTGTTTATTTTTCTCTGCTCGGCGACTGAGCGACGAGCTGCCTCCTGAAATCGCTCACTCGCGAGCTTTCTTTCCATTCACCCTTTAACTCGGCGACTGCGCGATGAGCATTTCTCCCTTTGGTTGCTCAGTCGCAACCTTTTACTTTTCATGTACATTTCTCGGCGAGCGAGCGATGAGCCCCCGGAACAACTCGTCGCCAACTCGCGCACTGTCTTTTCTTTTATCCTTCTGAAAATCACCAGCGCGACTGCGCGACAACATTACCCTCTAGCTCGTCGCCCACTCGCGGCCCCAACATGAAAACTTAGAAGCAACTCGCGACTGCGCGACCACTTATTTCCTTAGCTCGTCGCGCACTCGGGGGTCTTTTAGACTTATGCGGGAATAGGTTGCGACTGAGCGACGACCGCGATTGGCAGCTCGTCGCGCAGTCGCGCAACTTAAAACTTGAGTGAATTTTTACCGCGATTGCACGATAAGACATGAAGTCTGATTTTTTTGAAAAGGGAGGCCTGACCATTTGGCGGGAAAACACAGAAAAGGCCAAAAATGCATAAGATGAGGAATTTTGGGTAACAATTATGTTCACCCCCCCTCTCAGAATAAGATTACTTCCAACACTCTCTTCTTTTGAACTTGGTGAATCCTAATAAATTAAATCATTCCCCAAAGATGTAGGTAGGTGTTACATCCAAATCTTTTTTTCCTGAGATTTATTTAATTATTTGTCGAATCTTTTAATAAACATTGTGAATCTCTAAGAAAAGAAAGTGTTAATAAATGTGAAAATTTCTGCTATACCTTATAATATGCCTTAGTTGCCAATTAATTATCTGAGGTCTTATAAAATGTCTATCATAAAATGAAATATTAATTTTATCATTTAAGAAAAATAAAGATAGAGCAATGTATATGATGACTAGTCTTAACCATTATAGTTCCAAACAATGTACATAAAAGGTCCTATAAATGCAGACTTTTGGTCTTGTTATGACTATAATAATCTCCTTGCCTATAACTTCAACTTCTTTTTCACCACCAAATTGTGCTTGAGTTTTAATTGACTCGTCCATATCTACAAATATACCTTTATTCCTATTAATTTAGGTACTACAATAATTATTAGAATTTGTACATTTTAAGAATCATCTTTTGTAAATTTTCATTCAAACAGTAAATAATTTTCTTTTTCTTAATTTTCTTCAGAAAAGTTTACATACTATTTATATTAGCAACAAATGGGAAACATCTTTAAAAAAATTCACAATATTTTGATTAGTAAAATTTTTTCATACTTTTGATTTGATTAGTTAAAATTTATTGTTACTTAATTTTTGTCATAACATTTTATTTGATTATCTAAATTGATTGCACAAAGAAAAACTCTTGCATAAGTTCAAATTTTGAAGCATTTGAAGTTTAATTATTTTTAATTTTTCTAATAGATAATATGCATTCTAGAACATATTGGATAGGCATTTTGTAAAATTTATGTAGCGATAAATATATATTTTTACTTTGTTTCCATTTTTTCTTAATTGATCTCTAACTTAAAGTTGTATGAGCTTAAGAACTTATTCTCTTGACACAACAATTTGCAACTAAATTCTATACATTTAATAAATGAATACATTTTTATTTTTATGTTCCCAAGATGATAATTTAAGATTAGATAAAATCATAGCATTTTTTATAATCACATTTTTATAAAAAAAATCAATTCACCTTCACTCTTCACACATTTTTAAATCTTTTAATTACATATTGTAAATAAAATTCACACCACCTTATAAATGTCACTTTTCTATTGAGAATTTTGAGTTATTTATAAATTCCCCCTTTGGTTGCAATTGTTAGGTTTAAATTGCAAAACATAGATTAAAAATAAAATATTCCATCTTTTTCAACCAAACACATTTAAAAAATAAATAGAAAAGAACATATATTGAAGGAAGATAAAAAAAAATTTAGCAATATGTATACAAATGTTCAGACTTACACAATAGAAAGCTTCCATATTGTGATTGTAACATTGGAAAACAATATATAGGACAAGTTTAGAGTTCAAAAAAAATAAAAACATCCAAAACAAAACAAAAAAACTACAGGAGAAAAATAACGCACTGTCTCACAATAACACACTGCGGTGACCTCTAGCTTTCCGCTAGTTGCTTCAACCACGAAGACCTGACACCAATAAAAATTAGAAAGGTTTCCCCATGGTGAAGAGAGAATTTGGTTAATAAATAGTTTCTTTGATGAAGGGGAACAAAAACTAATCTTGGTACAACAACAATTATATGACAAGTTCTAATCTATTATCCTTGCTCAAAACATCTAAAAAAATAAAAGGGCACTGCTCAAAACACATTGCAAAATACCACAAAATGGGAAAATGCTATACTAAAATAGACATGTAGAGGAAAAAGAGTGGGTGAGAGAGTTTGAAAACTGAATTTAAAATAAACTCTAGCAATCACTATCACTACCAAGAGTTAGAGGGGGGACTGAAAAGAAGGATGGAAAATAAAATGGAAACCAAATTTTTAGAGGGCCCACACCAGCCACTCTAAGTCATCAACGCGTAAGAGTGTGATGGTTAATCCCATCCATTTACAAGACAAGCTTCTCCACTGTACCTACCTTCTCTCCTTTGTTAAATTCCAAGTAGAGGAGACCACTATAAGGGAAGAAGATATATCATAATCATCCATTCTCAAGCATTCAAGTCTTCTAGGAAATAAGTCTTTCTTCTTCTCCATGTATCAAGCATTATTGAAAACTATGTAACAATCATTGTGCAAGGCATGCCTTTCATTATTTCCTTTTAGGTTTTTGTGTGGAGCCAAGCTATTGCACTAACACTTGTGATCACATACAAAGGGCATTATATCATCAAGGTATAAGATATTTTATGTTTAAGAGCTAGCCTCCACATTTTATCAATGCACTTTTCATTATGCATATTTTATTTTATTTCCAACATTAATTCCTCAAATAGGTTTTGACTGAGGCAAACCCATCTTTAGGCAACAATTTCTCCCTTTTCTATGTGCAAGAACAAGTGGCGCTAGTTTTCGGATTGGATTTGGAAAGTGCATAATCTTGGCTATAATATATAACTAAAAGCATCAAAAAGTACAAGGAATAGGCCCACCCAATCAAGCTTTTCAAAGGAATAGATTGACCAAGATGACCTAGTTAACCTAGTTCATCCAGATTAGCTCCAAATTGAATCTACAGGCTGGTGACAATTTTTGGGTTCTATTTTTGGTAGCATAATTTTTTGATTAGATCTCTGCTAGTTTGTGCATATATAGAGACTTAACCTTTTCATCCATTTTGTCCTAAATATTTCATCTCCTTATCTATTATACCATATCCATTTCCATTTAAGTGAAGGATCATTTCACCCATTCAACGCTTAAGCCTTCTTGAGCCTAGTGGGTAATCTTCCTTTTGAATGTGGCAAATGAAAAATGATTACACTCCCTTACTCCTTACATTGTGGAGATCCATATTTATTATGTTACATAGTGGTGAACTTGACTCATAATATCTACATTCTAATTTTGATGTATATATCTCATTTATATACATCTACTTAGTAATCATTTCCTTTTATTTATTGTTTTGCATTTGTATTAATGAAAATTGACATTAAAATTTCATATTATTTCATACATTTTTCAAGTTCTCACTGTGTTAGATTAGTTTCATAATGTATATTTTTCATAAAGTTGATAGTTCCCTAGCCTCCCTTTTAATATTGTATCCCTCTCCTAAAGGCCCTTCTATCGATGAGGACATAGTTACACATGAAGATAACATTTTTTTAAAAAATCTCCATCTTTGGGATGAACCCTTGGTAGATGAATTAATTATTCTCTTGATATGTGTGAAACACAGGAGAGTACTTTAGTGAAAGAGGATGATATTGTGGTAGAGGAAATTTATTTGGTTGTCAATCCCATTAAAGACACTTCACCTTCTAGCTATTTCAATCAAATTTTAATGAGTGATGTTGATCCTTCTAATATGTATCACCCTCAAGATGATATTTTAGATAAAGAGGAGGATATTATAAACACGTTTCTTAATGTCATATTAACTCAATTAAATAAAATCCCTTTTATAGATGAAGAATTGATAGAAATTTCTAATTACCCTTTCAAATAGTGTTATACTCATAAGGATACCTTTGAAGAAGAGGATAATATTATTACCACTTTCTTTTATTCTCTCTCTTCAATGGATAAAAATTTGGACATAAAAGATAGAAATCAAGTCAGTGCCATTAATGTTAAAGGAGGAACAAAAAACCCTTTCATTTTTTGTAAACAACACACTCAAAAATACAATTAAATAGCTCACATATTTAATAACGAACATTTTCCCAGTCATCCATCACAACATGTTCATAAGGAGTTTGATCTTGTTAATAAAGTTCATGACACTTTTATAAATATCTCTCTTTAGGACTTAATTAAACATTCACCTATGTATCAAGTGATGATCCAACAATTTTCACAAAATGTTTTTACATCTATTCATACTAAGTCACATGAATTCAAGGATGTTATTCAACCAATGGTAAAACCTAAATTCCACAAACATGACTTACCTTAATGATTGTTGTCCTTATAAATCATAATAAAATAAGAGACACCCTAGTTAATAATGGTTCATCTCTTAATGTGTGTATAATTGGTTTATTGCATGACATTCATGTGGATACTTCTCTCATTCAACATGTTTCCTTTCCTATTTGTATCTTTGACAATGACGCTAAAGAGTCATTAGGGAAAATGACCCTACCTATTATTATAGGTCTAATAACTTATCCTATGGTTATCCATGTAATTATCAATACCCTTATAGTATCCTTCAAGGGAGATGTTGGTTGCTTGGTATGGAATTTTTTCCTTCCACTCTTGATCAAAAATAAAATTTAACCATAAAAACAAAATGTATATTATTGAATTCGATGACAAATTACAAAGCTTATTACACATGGAACATTCTTCTATTCTTCAACCAATACAAGTTGATAAACCATGTCCTAACAAACAAGATAAATTCCTAGGAGACAATTAGAGACCATTAAATTTTACACCATATTTAATAGGAGAATATAAATTTCCTTAATTCAACAATGTATCATTTAAACTGATAAGTGTATCACTTATTTAACCAACTTCTCCTAACATTTCAACTCATAATCTTGAAGATAGTTTAGGGTGTGTGTAAAAAAGAATTGAGACTATTGAGAAACCTACACCACACTTGCCTCTGAAAGGGATCAATTTTAAACCTTGTCATTTTTCATCATCCCCTCCTTTCTTATCTAATACTTATATTCCTTATGTCAATGAAGATAACATCTTGTTCAAACTTCTTCATGCTAAGTTGATTTGCTGACCTAAACAAAAGAATAAATATAGACAAGATCTTAAAAATATTTCTTTTCTTATGTATCATTTTAATGAATGTCAAGATTTGCATTCTAAAATTCAAAAAATCAATTATTATGATCTTTTATTTATGTAACATGTAAAAATGAGTTGTATTTCAATCGTGATTATTTGCAATAAAATTTAAGTTTCTATTATACTCTTTCTTTAATGTCTGTAAATACCTTTTATTGGAGCTATAAAATAGTGAGTTCACAAACTTGGGGGGCTCATCCCCAAGCCTAACAATCTAGACCCATGAGCACAGGAGTGTAGCAGGGACCCCAAGCTCTCTAGAAATGAAAGACTCATGTGGGTTAGATGCAGAAACACTAGGGAAAAAAGAACCACATGGGTCTAACATAGAGTCTGTGAGAAGAACCTGGCAAGGAGAATCTAGATCTACAAGTATCACACAACCTACATGGGGTTAGCATAGGGCCCATGAGTGCTCCAACCTAGTGAGGCTCTACTTATATTTTTACTTAAGCTCCTCTATAACACCTTCCTCCACACCTCTTCACATGACCACCATCTCCAAACTCCTCCTCCACAACCAATATCATGATCACTAATTTTATCCTCATAAATTAATATGCTACGTATGCACAAATGTGAACCCAACCTAGCATTAATACTTGTTATGGGATAGATATGGAATTTAACCTTGGTTGAACCATTAATAGTGCAACCAATTTACTACTACACAACAAGGTGATCCCCTAAGTTTCTATTATGTTGCACCACACTATGTGATATTGTTAGCATATCCTTTCGGGGTGCATTTTCATTCTTAATGGTACAATTTTATGTAAATTCACCCTTCTTGAGAAATATAATAGCATTTATTATCATTGTCTCTATAGTGGGGGGCAAGGGTAGTGTTTAAATCTATTCTAAGAATCCATTTTTTCATGGTTAAGTGGTATTTGTTTTTTATGTGACATCATTTATTACATTGAATCGATTGTCTTGATTATGGATTCTCTCTCCTATTCAAAATGTTTGTATCCATGATCACAACCTATTCCTTGTTTGAAATTGTGTGTCCATAGTAAATAAATCCCTTATAGTGGGGATAAAAGTGTGTTTTCCTTTGTCAAGAATCCTTTTACCTAGAAATGGGAAATATATGGATTATTTTTCTGTTTCCCCTCTTTTGGTCAATTATGTTATTTTTTCTCAAGATCTCTCCTTTTGGAGGTAGATGACTTTGAGAAAAGATCACTTCCTCCTCCTTTTAGCATCCTTCAAAATGATCCATTTACACTTCTTGCATTCCTATCCTTGTTTCCTCATGAGAGCTATGAATTCTTTAGGTTGGACTTAGTGTTTCTAAGGGATATCTCATTGGTAATGAAGGCAGGTATCCTTGTTCTATTTTTTCTTATGATGTTATCTTAAGGAGGGATATGACCTCCTTGTGTATTATATGATGAATTCCTTTATGCACCTATGCATTCCGTTTGCACCCCTATGTATTTCCTTTGCACCCCTATGCATTTCCTTTTCACCCATCTGCATTCCCTTTGCACCCTTATGCATCCCTTGTGTGCCCTCGTATGAATTCTTTTGTGTTGTTATGTGAATTCCTTTGTGTCATTGTGTGAATTCCTTTGCACCCATGTGCATTTCCTCGAAGGAGATGTGTACTTTCTAAGGAAATGCATCTCATGTACAACACTAAAGGAGGCATTAGACACACTCAGAGGGGGTGGGATTTCAGTGGAACTATGTCTCATTGTGCAAGGGAGGTGGGAACACTCATATTGTGTAGAAAAATTTAGGTTCTGTAGTCAAGACATCCATTAATGTTGGCAAGTCAATGTCTCTTGGATAACCAAGAAGGCTAGGAGATCCGCTGTTGCATTTAGTTCAATGTTTCTTGAGAAAGTGAGGAAGATTGGTGAATGTGCTTCATCAAAGTCTCAAGAGGGTTGGGTTTAAAACCCTTGAAACTTCCACTCTTATTTGAATTAATGTAATAAGGGCCAAATGTTGGCATATTACATAATTTTGTTAGGTTTAAGTTTTTTATGTTTGTATAATAATTTATCATTGGGTTGTCTTTAATGGCTATATAATTGTTTAATAGTTTCCATTGGTAGTATATTGCCTATTTAAAGGCACATCTGAATCAATAAAAAATCATTGAAAACATGCATTCACTGCTCTCAAAATGTACCACCTAGAATTGCATCACAATGCAATTCCTCACTTAACTATGCCTTGTTTAGCATATCTATGAGCTCTTGTATTAATTTTTTATACTCAAACTAAGATTCCTTTTTTTTTTTTTTAATTTCGACAATACCCTTTGCAATTAGGACCCATTGTACAAATTTTGATCATTTTTGGAGGGAATAGGATGACCTGGTTGGCTTATTCTAACAAATAGGCCAAACCGATTGGCTTATTCCCCTGTATTCTTTTTGAAATTTGAGTTGTCTAACATTCTTGATGGATGAGCATCAATTTCAAAATCTAGTCATCTTTATTTGTGTTTTGAGTTCTGAAATATTTGTGAGGGGTATATAAGTAACTTATCTATCCCCATTTAGAGATCATATGATAACCAAAATTTAAATAAAAGCTCTCTCCTGCATTTTTGCATCCCAAGAATTCTAAGGAATATTTCAAGCATTCAAATTAATTCTGAGGCAATATTCTCCACTTTAGCAAGCTTTTATCCCTCATTAAAGACCAAGTAGAAGATCAAAGAAGAAGATCATAGCTTAATAATTCATTCACAAAAAAATCCAAGCATTAAAGTCTTCAAGAAATCAATTCATTCTCCTTCTCCATATCAAGCATTGTGGAAAACTACAAAAATCATTGCGCAAGGCATGTCTTTCATGATTTGCTTTTGCATTTTTGTGTGGAGCCAAGCTATTGAATTAACACTTGTAATCACCTTCAAAGGGCATTGCATCACCAAGGCATAAGATACTTTATATTAGCACACTTTCCATTTATGCACATTACACACAGACACACACACACGTGTGTGTGTGTGTGTGTGTGTAATTCTCATTCTATCCATGCATCCACAATAGAATATTCATCCACATGTTTGGAAAGCATAACATAAACTTCTTATTTTTTAAGTTTAAAAAATGTCAATAGTTTTGGATCCCTTATATTGAAAAAATAACTACCTTTTTGACAAATGAATAAAAGATGGATGAATAGATTATAACTCAATTATTTAATGGTGTATATTAAAATTTACTGTTTTCCAATATTGAGTTTAATAGTAATCTTAATTGAATACACATGAATATTAAATAGATAATTAATTTTCTATTTTATCATATTTTACGAATTGAAGCTTTGATTTACAACTTACTGAAAAGAAAACACTCCATATGAATCTACATACTTTATAACTTTTTCCCAATATCCTTGCAACTCTCGAAAAGGATTGTACTTGTAGCATAGTTCTTGTTGTTGATTTATATAATGCACTTTATAATTTAATCATTTGGCCAAATTTTCAGAACCAACAAACATGATATGCTTTTGGATATCGTTTAAATTGTTCTTATAATCTTATAGTCATTTATCTACTCAAAGTTGTCTAACAAAAATCATGTAAAGTAATAATTTATATTGAATCTATCTACTATTCAACCATCACCATGTTTTGGTATTTAATAGTAAAAAAATAAAAGAATTTTTTATTATAACAAAAAATTATCTTATTGATTGTTGAACAAGTGATAAATGCTTTGAGTAAAAATTGATTTGTAAATGTTAGATTGGCTTGAGAGTCCAATGTATAGCTTGTATTAAGGGGATTGGATGATGTTGAAACATGAGCATCATAAAGAGTCGTGGTATAAGTTAGAGTCTAATGTATAGCTTGTATTAAGGGGATTGGGTGATGTTGAAACATGAGCATTGTAAAGAATCGTGGTATAAGTTAGAGTCCAATGTATAGCTTGTATTGAGGGAATTAGGTGATGTTGAAACATGAGCATCATAAAGAGTCGTGGTATAATTAAAGCCCAAAAATCAAATGAACCTTTTAGCATGACATATTGTTGGGCTCTAAATTTGGGTAATTTCTCCCCCAACAAGCTATCTCATTCTTGACGGGTATGCCTTTTGTAATTGGATCAATGTACCTCTAAGTTCGCACGACCAATCAAATTCATATGAATGGGCAACTAAAATGGGCATTAGTAGACTATTTTAAAAAGGTGCTTTACTTTCCAACCAAATTACATAAAATCTAAGGCCCTTTGGGTGGATTTCTGGTGAGAATGTGACTTTGAATGGGGAACAAACCAATTGCTCACTATTGTAATTCCGAATAATACCTTCTTTGCCACCTACACATAAAAATGGCAGATTAGCATACCACCCGATGTATGTGGACTAAGAAATTTATTGGGGAAAAAGCTGAGTATCTTGATACTTTCTCTTATATACATGCAGAGCAGCCACATGAGAAAGGAGAAAATTATGAGCCACAATATATGTCTCTGTTGCCCAATTTCCTATGATTGAACTTCCATTAGATGAGGAATGGCGGCCAGGTGCAAATGTGCAACTATCTATTCTCTGCAAGCATATGACCAAGGTTCGTTTAATGTAATCCAGTGCTTCACTAGATTGCCAAACCCTTGAAAGCATACTTCAGTATAAGCTTCAAAAACTTTTCTACAAATATATCAGATAATAGATAATATTATGCACAATATTTTCACTAAGAAAGCCTCAAACTTTTGTCTTCCAGAGAGCTGCATGAAAAATTTCAAAAATTAATTCTACAATGTGTTTGTTATGTCAGATACTTCTATCCATTTAGTCTATTGTATTGAATTATTTATCTCTGAGCATTTTGATCAGTTGTTCCTCAATCACACGATCAAGAAGTTTTGTAATCAATTTCTGAAATGAATAGAATGTTATATCTATAATGGAGCATTTTGTGTGCTTTTTTTATTTGTTTTTGAATTAAGAAGCAGCAAGAGGGTGCTGGCCCGTGGTACAACAATAGCACACTAGATACACATTAGCATCATATTAATCGTATCTAGAGTGCACAACAAAGTAATCTTAAAAGAACAACAAGGTCATGAAAGACCATCACCAAAGCTCAACCAACAAACTATCAGTTGAAGCTTTCCAAACTTGCTCGGAGTGAAAAGCCAAGCTGTCAGAAACCGGCAATGGTAAATAACACCCTCATGACTGTAGGTCTGCCTCCAGGCTGCAAAACCCCTTACCACCTCAATAGCCAAGGAGCCCACCTCAATAGGGGCAGTAGAGAGAAAGACCAACAACACAAGGAGTAAACCATAAGCCCACCTTTCAACAAAAAATCTAGAGAAGAGGACTTCTGAACAAATGCACAACTCCTGAATCATGAGAAAGATCCCCACCTCTAAAGGGGACTCAACCACCTCCATAGGATTCGTGAAAGAAGAAGCAAACACCGGAAAACAAGCCCTCCTCATGAACAACGAACCACATCCCTCAGCCTCCGAGTCGAGACCACCACCCAAGATAGCAGCAAACTTAATCCAAAAACAAAGGACCAAAGCGAGCCCTTGAAAACTATCAGCAGTCCCCTGGCCACACAAAAAAAGAAACCAATGTCCCACCAAAACATAACGGACAGTCCAACACAGAAAAAAAAGAAAACTGAAAGTGAGAGCCACTTCCATCACAACGGGATCATAAAAATGAGCACAAGCTTCAAGTAGCCTATCAGCCAATCCAACTCTCCATGTTGAAGAGTCATCGCCATCTTCTCCAGCCTCAACAGCTTCTGAAGCATCACATTGCCTTCAACAAGGCAAAGAAACAAAGCATAAAGCCATGTCCACCCCCAGCAGGGAGGGCAGAAATCTCTAACAAAGTCATCAACAAAAGGGGGAAAGAACCCCTTTGCAAGCTGCCACACCATTTCCACCCCTCCAGAGATCCCAGTGAGGGCACTCCCCTCCACACAATCCACATCCATATCAAGCTGGAAGAAAAAGGCATGAATAGCAGAAGCAAATCCAATCACCAAAAAACTACTTCGTTGTTCACCCTGACTGTAGCCAGTCATAACAACAATACCAAAAGGCACATCCCAGCCCACATAGGGAAAGGGCACCAACCAATCCTCCATAAGAGGGATATCCTCATTAACCATCTTGAGGAGCTAAGAACCACCACTCCATCCAAGAAGACCAGAGCGAGTAAGCTCTTCCGCAGCAAATGCCACCAGCCAGATCATCCCCTCGCAAAGGGCACCATAGCCAGTAATAGGATTGGAACCACTACACCCCATCAGATGCAGGAGCCCACAATTTGCGACCAAGATCCCACGCAGGGGAAGCCAACCAAGAAACAGGGCATACAGAACAATTTCTCTGACTCTGGCTTCAGACTCCATCACATCACCGACGCCCTCCACATAACTGGAACAAACACAGTGGGAAGAGCCCAGCATAAATCTTTCAGCAACCATGGTGCCCACAGATTGAGCACCTTGAGTCACATCCAGCCTAGAACTGGGTTTGGCAGAGTTTTGCCTGTAACCCTTGTGGACAGAAATCTTCCACCAAAGTAAGGAAAAAGGGGCCAACACATACACCCCTGTCAGCCACGTAACAACAACAACCACTGGCACCACCAGTGCACCAAGAATGAGATTGTTGCCCCCACAAGAAGCCAAAATATAGGCTTGTAGAGAAACCAGACCATCGCTCAAAGGAAACCCCCACAGCCACACCACAGCCAAGCCCGAAGCATAACAGGGGCTGAAGTCAAGGTCCCAGAACAACCCCAGCTCCGAAAGTTGGGTATCAGCCAATGTCGCCATGGATTTACAGACCCCCGAGAATAGACCGGTGGGAAGTCTGTCGAACCCAGTGGGCCGACCAATGAGACCAAACCCATCAGAGGAGGGAAAAAAAACACCAGAATAGAGCCAGGGGGTAACAAAGGAAGTATCTGAACTCCAAGAAAGCACCCTAACATTCCCCAGACCATCTGGATCATCATCCTCATCCCCATCTCCGCTCCCTGTGCCCTCAGATTTTGAAAAACCCTTGCTCCCACTCAAACGGCACCCGCTCCCGCTCATCCCACTCATCATTTTTATTTGTTATCAGAGAAGTAATTTGGGTTTAAGCTATTTAACAAGATCATGGGAATATCATAGGAAAGAAGAGGAAAGTCTATCGCTACTCATCAAAGAATATGTGGGCCATTTGGAAAAAAGTTGATGGTGGAACCTTGAATCCTTGCATGTTGAATCCCGCCTTCTAGCAAAGGAAAAGAAGAAGTTGCAGGAGGTAAAATTAATGACATAGAGCTATTTCAAGCATAAAGAAATCTCTAATCTATAAAAGGAAGTCGGCCAAGTTAAAAAGGCAATGTATTTTCATAGTCAACAAAGTCAACCTGCTACCATCACAGACGCCACCTCAAACGAGGGAGATTTATGGAGAAGATGATCGTTCTTAAACAAGGGAGATTTATGGAGAAGTTGATCTTTATAGTATTAGAGTAAATATGTTTACATCTATTATAGTACTTAAGTCCAACTAAGGGACATGAGATTATTATATATTTCTAGGTAAGTATTGTTAGCGTGAATTTTGAGCTGGGTTTTATTCTTACAGGGTTTTCCCTCTTTCTTATTTCCTTGCATTAGTATTAATTTGGGGGTTTAACTCCTAAATTATTCTACTTGTTATGTCTAATTAAGGATAAATTCATATTAATGGTACATGCATGATTTGTGATAATTGAAGCTCTTCACCATAATTTCTTGTTTTATACAACGGTTTTCATTATATAAATTATACACATTGTAAAACATGAAATCAATTGAATGAGAGATCTAATTCTATTTTCAGTTCTGCTTATTTTCTCTATTCTTGCAAAGATGTTCTTCTTCTTTACTTAGCTAGATCTATTATTTTTGTTGCATTTTTAACTGCAAAATTTGACAAGTATAGTTGATTATTTTTGTATTACCTACCTTCTCTTTATTCATTCATCCATTGCCTTTATAAATAAGGCCTTTTTATATTATTTTTTATCTCAATATCATTTATCCTTCTTGGTGATATATTATTTCTCTAAATTCATGGAAATTGCATTATCCATGATCCTTCCTTAGGAGGTTGGGAATTCCAACATGATATTAGAGCCCTTTCGCTTGCTCTTCTTTTTAATTTGAGATTCTTCACCAGTCGCATTGACATCCACACTATAGTTGTGTAATTGATTTGTCTCAATTTGGCCTTATTCATTTGCACATTTTATGCTCCATTTCACATTCTTGTTGGATTTTTATAATAAAATCTAATTATCTTGAGCCCTTTTCTTTGACTTTCTAAAAGTTAAATCTCCTTTGTTTATTGCTCAAAGAATATCAAATTTTGTGTGGACTTTTTGAGATGAGTTCAAATAAGATTTTGGGGAAATCTAATTTCTTCTTTAGACTTCTGATATTTTATTTGGACAGCAATTATTTTATAAGTGAAAGATTGTCTTTATTTTTTCAACAAGAAGAATAGACTTGTAAGAAGTTTATTTTGCAACAACAGCAAATTAGTTAATTTTGTAAGTGCTCTATTTTATTAGAGACTTATTTTTGCAACAACAGTTGTAATCGATTATTCTGTTAAGTAGTGATTGCTTCAAATAATTTTGTAAGAGCTTTGAGAAGATCAAAGTATTTTATATGTAGTCCCAGATAGCTACAAGTTTATTTTAGTTGTAGAAGTAATTTCCAGTTAATAGAAGCAAGGAAGAAAGATTGCATATCTCCATTTGTGTTCTGTGTTTATGCTCTGTCTTGTTTGGAGTTTCTTGAATTTATTTCATTGCTGAAAAAAAGCATTCCTGTGTCTTTCCACAATATAAAGTGAGTCTATATTCTTTACATGGTATCAGAGCTGATTGGCCCTCAATCCTTGTGATTTTGGGCATTTCATTTTTCTGGGTAATTGTTTATCTTGCACAGGAGACATGGCTGGAGATGTAGGAAAGAGTTGGAAGCAGCCACCGTCCTTTAATGGACAAAATTATGATGTTTGGGCAAAGAAGATGAAGACCGTAATGGTTGCAAATGATTTGTGGGAGCTTGTGGTCAATGGCTTTGTGGTGTGACTGACCCAGCTTTGTTTGCTGCCCTCACAAACAATCAGAAGACACAATTGAAGGAGTCAAGGAGGAAAGATGTAAAAGCTTTGAGCTTGATAGAAACTTCCTTGACAAAGGCAATCTTTCCCAGAATAGCAGTAGCTGATTATTCCAAAGAAGTTTGGGATATCCTTCACACAAGTTTTAAAGGGACTGAAAAAATTTGTGTGGTGAAGTTCCAAATGCTTCGAAGGAAATTTGAGACTTTTGTCATGAAGGAAAATGAGTCCATTTCAGATTTCAGCTCAAGACTCTCTGGTATGATAAACCAGTTGAGAACCAATGGAGAAACCATGGAGGAGCAAAGAATAGTAGAGAAATTTTTGAGAAGTCTGCCCTTAAAATTTGATACTCTAGTTATTGTCATTGAAGAGGCAAAAGATCTCTCAATATTGACCATTGATGAGTTGATGGGTTCTTTCCAAACCCATGAGCATCGAATTAATAGATCAACAAATTCATCTCAAGAGCAAGCTTTCAGAGCTCAATCCAATGCAAGAGGCAGGGGGAGAGGAAGAACCAAATCTGGAAGAGGTTCAAGAGGAAGAGGTCATGGAAACTCCGGACAACAAAATGCTAGAAGAGAAACCTCAGAACGAGTAGCCACAAATGAGGGAGCTAGCAGCTCTCAGAATAATTCTAGAGGAGGCAAGAAGAATAGTAACTCGAACAAGAGCAATGTTGAGTGCTATTATTACCATAAATTTGGGCATTATCCAAGTGAATGTTGGAAAAATAAAGGTGATCAGTCAAAGCAAAGTGCTAATGTGGCTAAAGTGAAAGTAAGTGATGGAAATAATCCCATAGCCTTTATCATATGTAATATTGGTGAAGAAGGCAGCCCCAAAGTCTGGTATTTGGACAGCGGTTGTAGTAACCACATGAGTGGTAATGAAAGTCTTTTTTTTTTCATTGATAAATCTATAAAATCTGAGATTAGAATGGGGAACAATGTTCCAGTTGTGAAAAAAGGATCTATTATGATCCGCACCAAGCAAGGTGAGAAACAAGAAATTTACAATGTTTATTTTGCCCCATGTATAAAGCACAATTTGATGAGTATTAGACAGCTCATTCAAAATGGATATAAAGTGTTGTTGGAGAATAACATTGTGTCATTTATGAGAAGGATGGGAGTAAGAAAAATATTGCAGCAGTCCAAATGACAAAGAATCATATGTTTCCTTTGAAGGTGGAGATGTGTTTATCTTCACAATCAATAGTTGCATCTCCCAAGCATGCATGTACAGCAGCACAACAATCAGCCTTCAAGAGTGTGATTGAAGACCCCTCCAAGCTATGCCATTTAAGGTATGGACATCTTGGCTATGCTGGTTTAATTTTATTGTCTAAGAAAAGAATGGTAGATGATTTTCCATGTATTAAAGAGTTCAGTAGCAAGTGTGAGGCTTGCATTTTGGGTAAGCAACATAGGCTTCCCTTTAATTTTGGAAACTCTAGAAGGGCAAGAGAACCATTAGAGTTGGTACATATAGATTTAGTTGGCCCTATGCAAATCACTTCCATTGGGCGGTAGTACTTATGTTATGACATTCATAGATGATTTCAGCCACAGAACATGGGTTTATTTTATGCAAAATAAATATAAATCTTTTGATAAGTTTTTAAAATTTAAAGCCCAGGCTGAAAAAGAAAGTGGACACAATCTTTAAATCCTAAGGTCAGACATAGAGGGGAATATACCTCCAATATTTTTCTAAAATTTTGCAAGGAGAATGGCATAAAGAAGGAGCTAACAACCAGTTATACTCCGCAGCAAAATGGAGTGGCTGGAAGAAATAATAGGACCATCGTTGAAATGGCAAGAAGTATGATGAAAGAAAAAGGACTCCCAATTGAATATTGGGGAGAGGTTGTAGCAACAACTGTCTATTTAATAAATAGAAGTTCTACAAAGGCAGTCCATGACAAGATTCCATTGGAAGCATAGGCAAAGCATAGATGCATAGTAAAACACTTGAGAGTGTTTGGGTGTGTATTATATGCACACGTGCCAAAGGAGAAAAGGAAAAAGTTGGATGACAAGGGTGTGAAGTGTATCTTCATGGGATATAGTCTTGATTCAAAGGCATATAGATTGTAGAACCATGTCACCAAAAAGATCATCATTTCAAGAAATATGGAGTTCATTGAGAATGAGTCATGGGATGGCTCGGTGGATACATCATCAAGAACTTCAAATAAAGTGTCAATTATTGTTGAAGATGATGATGTTAATGATCAACAATATGATATAATAGCATATATAGAAGGCTCCAAAAGGTAGCAAATTGGCCCAGCAGAGACCAGCAACAACAATATATAGAGTAGTGATCCCACTCTCGCCTCCCTAGTGCCACGAAAGACCAAAAGTCTAAGGGAGATACACCAAGATGAAAGGTATGAAAATGAATTTAATGAAAACATAAATTTTGCATTATTTTCTCATAGTGATCCAATTTATTTTGAGGATGCTGAAAAAGAAGAAAATGGTGTAAGGCCATGGATGAGGAAATATATGCAATCAAAAGAAATAAAACTTGGGAGCTCACTAATTTACCTCCTAACAAGAAAGTTATTGGAGTAAAGTGGGTCTACAAGGCCAAGAGCAATGCTGAAGGAAAAATAGATAGGCATAAGGCTCGATTGGTGGTTAAGGGGTATAAAAATTAGTTTGGTAGATACTATGATGAAACCTACGCCCCTGTAGCAAGAATGGATACCGTGCATATTTTCATAGCAATTGTAGCCCAACACAAATGGAAGGTATATCAAATGGATGTGAAATCTTCCTTCTTGAATGAAGTATTGAAAGAAGAGGTTTATGTGGAGCAACCACCTGGTTATGAAGTTCTGGGTCATGAAGGTAAAGTGTATAGGTTGAAGAAGGCTCTTTATGGGCTTAAGAAAGCTCCACGGGCATGGTATAGTAGAATTGACTTATATTTGATGAGCAATAGATTTTGCAAAAGCGATGGTGAGCCCACTCTTTACATCAAGGCAAAAAATGGTAATATTTTAATTGTTGTCTTGTATGTTGATGATTTAGTTTTACTAGAGATAATGATTTCCTCATAGCTGATTTTAAAGAGGCCATGAAAAAAGAGTTTGAAATGTCACACTTAGGTCTCTTGAGATATTTTCTAGGCATATAAGTAAAACAAATGCATGATGAAATTTTTATCTCTCAAGAAATATATATAAATCAAATCTTGGAGAGATTTAAAATGAAGAATAGCAATGCTGCCCCAACACCAACTACGGTAGGTCTAAAGCTAAGCAAGAATGATTGCAGAAGCAATGTGAATCTGACTTTGTTTAAAATCTTGGTTGGAAGTTTGATGTATTTAACAACAACTAGACCAGACATAATGCATGCAGTAAGTTTGATTTTCAGATTTATGGAAACTCCAAAGGACTCCCATTGGCAAGCAGGAAAGAGATTCCTAAGGTATGTGAATGACACCAAGGGATATGGTATTTTTTATACTACAACAAATGATTCTGGATTGATTGGTTACACAGACAGTGATTGGGCAAGAATTTTGGATGATCGGAAGAGCACTTCCAGATATGTCTTTCACATGGGTTTAGGTGTAATCTCATGGGCTTCTAAGAAGCAACTCATAGTTTCTCAATCTACAGCAGAGGCTAAATATATAGCAGCAAATGCAGCATCATGTCAAGCTATTTGGTTGAGAAGGATCTTAGAAGAATTGAAGGAAGAACAAGAGGATGGAACCACAATATTTTGTGACAATATTTCCTCAATAGCTTTGTCAAAAAATTCTGTGTTTCATGGAAGAAGCAAGCACATTGAAATCAGGTATCATTTTATTAGAGAATTAGCTGAGAATGGTGAAGAGAATTAGTTGAGAATGGTGAAATAAAAATGGAGTTTAACAGGTCGGAGCAGCAACTAGCAGACATTTCCACCAAGCTATTGGGAATTGCAAGTTTTGAGCGCCTAAGGAGAAATCTGGGCATAGTCATATTGGATCAAGCATGATCGTATTTTTGTCGGCTCAAGACAATGGGGGAGTGTTGGATTTTTATAATAAAATCTAATTATCTTGAACCCATTTCTTTGACTTTTCAATAGTTAAATCTCTTATGTTTATTGCTCAAAGAATATCAGATTTTGTGTAGATTTTTTTAGATGAGTTCAAATCAGATTTTGGGGAAATCTGATTTCTTCTTTAGACTTCTCATATTTTATTTGGACAACAATTACTTTATAAGTGAAAGAATATCTTTATTTTTACAACAAGAAGAATATACTTGTAAGAAGTTTATTTTGCAGCAGCAGTAAATTAGTTTATTTTGTAAGTGATTTGTTTTATCAGAGACTTGTTTTTGTAACAACAGTTGTAATCCATTATTCTGTTAAGTAGTGATTTCTTCAGATAATTTTGTAAGAGCTTTGAAAAGCTCGAAGTATTTTGTATGCAACCCCAGATAGCTGCAAGTTTATTTCAGTTGTAGAAGTAATTTCTAGTTAATAGAAGCAAGGAAGAAAGCTTGCATATCTCCATTTGTGTTCTGTGTTTATGCTCTGCCCTGTTTGAGGTTTCTTGAATTTATTTCATTGCTAAAACATAGCATTTCCTGTGTGTTTCCAGAATATAGAGTGAGTCTATATTCTTTACAATTCTGTAGATATCATCAGCGTATGAAATTTTTATTAGATTTATATTTCACCTTATATCGATATCAATATTAGCTAGTAGATTATTTTATGGTTTGACATGTTACTTGCTTCAGAACCCTTATTTTTGCAATGATATCTCTGTGAGTGAATTAAGTTTATTAGCATTACATTTCTTAGCGGCGATCTAATTTTTTGTTGAGATTGCAAGTATGGAGGCAAAACTTCATTTTTCCAAGTTGTGATCTTTTACCATATAAGTTTGTGCTCTTGGAATTGATAAATTCTTGGTTTTGCTAAACATAATCTTTTGATTGGGTGATTTCATTAAGTTTGCAGTAGTCTATCATTGCAGCGTTTGCAACCCGTACATAGAAACGCATTATATTTGGAGCCTGTGATCATTTCCGTAGGGTTATTTTTCCTTTGTTGCTGATTCTATCATCCTTTTGCAGTGATATCTTGGTTCTTGGCTGGAAATTTCAAATTGGTGGCCGGCTTTTGGTGTTTTAACAAGACATTTTCTAGATCAATGATATAATTTTTGGGTCAGCATTGGTCATCTGAGGTAGCACGAGAAATTTATCTTTTTTTTTTGGACATTAACAATGATTCATTATTTGACAGTTATACTTCCTCCTTAGTAGCGACAAAAATATATACAACACTACTCTGACTTGTTTGTAGCGAGTAAACTCAATCTTGGCTGCGATATTATTATGTTTTTCAGAAAGAAAGGGAGCGATCATTCTTAGTTGTCTGTGGAAAGCGTTGTATTTCCAGAAATATATTTTGAGTAATACTTTTCGGTGTTGATTATAATCAAAGTTCAATCATAGTTCAAGGCCATATCAACTCATTGTCTCAGGCACTTCCATTTATGCTGTATATATCAACAATAATTTAGTTTGAGGGACTATAGTTCTTGCCAAAATCATTCGAGTTAGGATTTATTCAGTGGGTATGTGCATGGATTTTTGGAGCCACACGGAATCTTGAATGCGGGAGCCATCAAAGGTTCTTGTCTATTTATTTTAGTTATATTTTATCATTTTGGGACTTTTTATTATGTATGATGGTTATATCTCTAAACTGGCTTTTTGAAAATCATCATATTCGTAGTGGGTTATTTTTTAGGGGTGGCTATATGCAATGGAGTGATTTCATAATCACTGATTTGAGTGAGTTTTAGTTATTGTCATATTTATATAATCTTATTCCTATTCTCGGCACACTACGCTAGAAAATTATTTACAAAGGTTATAGGGCTAAGGTCTTTAGGGTCATTTGTTTATCATATAGATGATGATCTTATAGAGTCACTTATTTATTTTTTCGTGTCCACATGCTCTTTGAACTCATATTCGGGATTTATATGGAGATCATAATGCTTTGTCATCTCTCAATGTTCCCCATTCTAATTATGATATGTCCATTCATTCTTTAGAGTAGATAACTTATGTGTTTTTATCATTTGGAGGTTTCTAAGACTTTGGATCAGGTTGTAGTTGCTTCAGAGGTTCTTGATTCCCCATTAGAGATAATTGATCAACCTTCACTTCTATTGAATTCCTATCTATAGGCATTTGAGAGTTCCATCATTCATTACTATTAGGAGTAGCACTGTCTTTCAGATTTGGTTGAATGACATATTGTTAGTGCTTTATTCTATGTGGTATCTATTTGTCTTCCTAATTGTGATTCCTATTTACTATAAATTCGTTAATTGTTTATGGAGTTTCACACTTTAGATGTAGTGGACACACTTGCAGGTTTATCTTTGTTACTTGATGATAGATGTGGTATAAAAATTTCACTTCATCTTTGTTTTTGGAACTTGTTCACATTCATTTTCCAATGTTTCCTTGTGTGTCACCTTCTCTTAGAATTGAGCATGTTCCTAATTGGTAAATGACATCATCTTCCAAGGTCTTGGCGACATATGAGCAAATTTTAGAGAAATCATCATCCTGCATTTGGATTCCACATAATAATTTCCATCCAAAATGGGAAGCATTTCTATATTTATAATTGGTAAACTATCTTGTTCCCAAAGGGAGAAATAATATTTGTAGGCATTGAACTATGTTTTTTCTTCTAGAACTCACCATTTTTGTAGGTCATTGATCATTATTGTCGGGCATACCAGGATCCTGAGAGGGGGGTGGGTTGAATCAACATCCACTTAAATAGTCATATACATTAATCAAAATATTCATGTATTTACTTATTTCATTCACCTCATTGTATGTGTAAGAAAGAAATCAAAATACTAGAAATATGCACAATAGACCACTAGGATTTTTGTGAGTAAAACCCAATATGGAAAAAATAATGGTGAGAGCTATCTTACAATATATATAAAAATATTTAATTACAAATTGTCATTTTTGTATGTAATCTTCTCCCTTCTTCACTTGTTGACACCTCTTCTACTACTTCTCTCCCTTTTCCCCAACTGCCTTGTCTTTTAGTACCTAAGTTCTTCTTGTTAACTTGTTAATCTTCAATAAATATATCTTTCCAATAATCTATAACTAACTTCTTTTACCCCATTTTTAATAGGCTCTCAACTTCCTCTCCCTAGACCTTTTAGGTTCTGATACCAAATGATGACACACCACTCACATACATGCATGATACACAATCTCCCACGCCTAGCCTATATGTCAAAACAACAATAGAAACTTAAAATATTCAAAGATATCTTACAAATTGTAGAATTCAAGAATCAATTAGAGATACAAAATCAGCACAATAACGTTAATGAAAGAAAAGTTGACCTAGTGAATAAACCACAGAAGAAAAGTACATATAAGAAGAGTGATTGAGTCAAATTAGAATTCGAACCCAACATTCAATGTGTGGTGGTGAGTGCCTCCCACTAAAATAGCATGAGGTGTCAAAATAGATTCAAAACATATCTAATCAACTCCTAAACAATGACAACTTGTTTGAACAAGTGTCAAATATATATGGACAATAAAGTAGGCTTAATTAATTGAAGTGTAGTTAAATAAAATAAATACACTAACACCCCCCTTTAAGCATAACTTAGGAGGACAATATAAAATATAGGTCCCGACTAGTATCTTGGTGAGCTACCCATGTACAATGAAATATCTCATAAATGTAGAAAGGTAGAAAACCTAATGGGAAAAAACTATCCTCCAAAAATGAGATAAGAAGAGAAGAAGCCTAGAAAGCCCCCCCAAAGGATGATGGTGTTGTTGATGTAGACCACATGTCAAGAGATGTATGTGGATTATAAATTGAATAAAAGAAGGCTTGTGCCTCCCTAAAAATATGCCTAAATATGATTTTCAATTGTTGAACTGTGTACCCCAATATCTACCCCCTATAGAGTGATGTATTAGAGATGCAAAAATATCAACCTCCAATGGAATCCTTGAACTAGATGAAGATGAGTCGTCATCACTATTATCACTATAGGAATTGGAAGAAGAAGATTATACTACAGAACTTTGTTGTGAATCATATGAATCATCAGAATTGTAATTAGGATATAAAGAGTCCACATCAAGTTGTGAACACAAATAGAGCGTAGCACCAAAATCTATAATTCATGATGGAGATGAAGATGTTATAGAAAGTTAGGACTTGCCTTTCAATTTATCTTTGTCCTTAGTGTTTTCCTAATTTTAAGAAGATGCTTTGACAAAATCAGTTACCCCAATATTACTCCTTTTTAGTAGAAAGTTGAGGTGTTGAATTTGGTTTTTTCATGCACTGATGTTCTACATGAGCAGTTTTAGTACAGGGTAAAAGCACAAAGTTGTGTCATGTTTCAGGACCACTTATTAACACAGCTAAATTTGAGTACTTCTAACTAAAAATTAATTTTCATCAAACATATGGTCTAGCTAGATTCATTCTAGCTAAGCTAGATAAGTGGTTAAAATTTTCCAATTTGAAATGTCTACTAAATGCATGTTTCATACCAATTACCAAAGAAATAAAATTATTTGAGAAAAATGATGTTTCAATAACCCCTACTCTTTTTAATGATATTTTAAAAAATATATTAAAAATACCCTTTTGTAGAGCTCAGAGTCAAGATTATTGTCATATAAACTTTATAGTATTTTGATTAGATCTAATATATTATAATTTCAAAATACAAAAAGAAGGTATTTTAACATTCAAGAAGATGTTGCTTCAAATAAATAAATAAAAAGTAAATCATATAAAAAAAAATATTTAATACTAGAGGAGAGAGTCCTCTTCAAGAATATGTAATTTTTTTCTGAATGGTGTAGATTTGATAGGGGAAATTTGGTGGGAGATGAAAACTATTGATTCAGATAAGTTCAACTTTGAACAGTTACAATGGAGAAAATATACATTAAAACCAATATTTATTGTTTTCAGCACTAGCTATACATTTTATCTATAACATGTTTTGAAATCAAAGGAAAAATAGATTATTTGCATATAATTGTTTGGTGGGAACTAGACCCCAGATTTTTAGTAGTTTTCAACAATTAAAAAATGGACTTAAAAAATTAAAAAACTATGTCAATTCTTTTTCAAAGTAAATTATAGGCATAAACTTCATCCAGATTTACACATTTCATCAGTTTACATCATCCTCAAATTCTAAGCACAAATGCCACTTTTATATTTTTAAAGTTGAACAGTTTGCATGTTGTGGACCTTTTTCTTTATAAAAGTGTGATACAGATTTGTACTTTTACCCTACAAAAGGAAAATTTACCTATCTCAATAGTTGATTTACGTTATTGAGATGAGTTATCCTTTTTAGAATTGCCAATTTTATCTTCTTTCTTCCTTTCTTTGTCATTTTCAACTTTCTTCTTCTTTCCTTTTGAAATTGATAATTTTTTTATTTTTTACAAGTAGGGCTTGAGGTCTAGTAGCCTTAAAAGTACCAATTGGAATTAACTTATATTGCTCCCATGTAACATCACAAATAAAGTTATCAAGTGAAGGCATAGTGCATGAGGGTCCAAGAGCTCTTTTTTATAGAATATAAAGTAGACAAACGACTGAATATTTAGGACCTAGTATGGAAAGTACATAAAGGATTAACTGATCACATTTCTTGTCAATTCCACAGTATTTTTATTGCAGCTTCAAATATTTAAATGTGGCAAATAATTCCTCTAAAGTTTAAAAACTTGAGGGACTAAGACCTAAGAGTTGATTTTCCAACTCATGAATTCTAAGTTCATCAATTTTCATAAATCTAGTTTGATTAGAGCTTCCAAAATTTGGTTGGGTGTTTTCAAGTTCTTAGCATGAAATATTAATTCATAAGATAGATTTAAACACAAGGCGCCAAATGGTTGGTAACACGTATTGAAAAAATTTCCTTTGTCTTTAGTTGCATTACGTTCTTTTTCTGTTCCTATTGTTTTTGATTAAGTAAAACAGGTTTTATAGGGTTCCCAAAACCTGAAACATTATAAATGTAACATAAACCCCAGTTAAAAACATAGCAAACCAAAAAAATAGAGCAGGCCTACAAAAGGCCAGAGAAAAAAACTAACAGCTTCTACGAAAGAAGTATAAACAAGGTCAGCAAAAAAAACCAGGGACGTTCCATGTTGGCCGCTGACTCCTTAATCTTTTGGAAATCCAGCTCCATGTCCTTTTCCTTAATCTTCGTGGCTCTAGCTCTAGTTCGCTGGTTGGGGCCCTGTTTAGTGTTCTGGTCTATCTCCACCTCCATATTGGCTGCCTCCAGCCCATCTAATTTAGCCTCCATCTTCTCAATGATAGTGTTAGTGTGCTCTTTAAAGGCCTTAAGGATATTATAACTCTGCTCTGCAATATTCTTAAGGGTAGCTTCTACCCTAGTCATGCTCTCCTCCAAATTTTGCACTTTGTTGTTTATCTCCTGATCCTCCATAGTCTTCTTCTTATTATCCTTTTCCTTAGTATTAGCCATTTTTTTGAGGTCCTCCACTTCATAGAATAACCATTTGATGGTTCTATAATTATCAACCATGCTATTACGAGACTTATTAAGAAGGTCCATTTCAAACTTCCAGGTGTTATCACTAAGTGCCACTAAAGAAGGGCCGATGAGATCATCCAACTTGATTCGGCCTCCCTCCCTCTCAATACCTTAGGGTTTATGATTTCTCTAGTAATCCCTATATTTTCTATTTTAACATTGAAATCACACCACCCAATAATCTTCCCTTGTTTTTCCATGTAACAACAGAACTCATTATCCTCCCTGTCATCCTTCTCCATGTCATGAGGTTGAGAGAGATGAGGGGAATGGGGAGTCTTATTAGTTTCTTGGGAGTCACCCTAGAGCTTCCTCTTTAGATTGTGACCCAAAATAGGGGAATCACTACGGGTTTTGTGCTCAGGGGCTTTTAGGTCATCTCTCAAATCCCTCTTCCTATCTTTTTTTTTTACCCATGGTAGATTTTTTTCTCTTTGTGCCTTTTCCACTAGAAATGCCCTCCTTATCTTTTGTATCCATATCTTCTTCAATTTTCTTCTCAGAATAAATAAGCATCGTGCTCTATTTTTTAGCAGTTACCATTTTCTCTTTTTTAGTGCTTTGCAGACTCACTCTTCACTTTTTGTAGGATGAACCTAGAGTATCCTTTTTCATTTCATTCTCATCTATATTGTCAGAATGCAGACCATCACTATCTTCCATCTCTAAGGGGATGTAATCCAAACCAGAGGCCTCCACCTCCTCTTTCTTAACCACCTCCTTCCCAAGGGTTTGGGCCTTAAAATATTCATAGATTAAAATCAAAAGGCCTTCGTGCAGGGTAGGGTTATATATTGCCTTCCCTCTATACCCATTAATGTTGTCATTTATTGAAGCATACAAATAAAAGGGAATAGACACCTTCATATCATGGTGAAAATGGTTCAATAGGACGAAGTGATAGGTGTGGATTCTGTCAAACTTGGTATCCATCATTATGTAGTAGATAATGGCTCTTAACATGAACTGCCATAGTCTCTTCAGCCCTTCTGGAAGGTAGTGGGTGCCAACCTTGGTAAGCCCTTTCTTTTCCTCATCGTTTCTGACAAAGTCGCTTATCGCTGAGTCCAAAATTTTCCTATCTCTCTAGAATTTCTTTCCAACAATAGGAATCCCCGTAACTGCCAAGATAGCCTCCTCGGTCACCATAAACATTTTTCCATTTATCTCTATACTGCTCTCATTCTAGTTTTTAATGAAGACATTCGTCACTATCGGCTTCCCTCCGTGAAGCCTCTCAATGAAGGTGGAAATGCCGCCACTTTGAAGGTACTTCCAAATTTTGGTGCGTCACATCCATTTTCCCAAATCTTTAGTAGGTTCCCTCCTATGCCTTTCCCCACCCATCACAAGAAACACAACCTGATAAGAAGCAACACAGAGGCCCAAACCTAAATTATTTGATATGTTCTAGATAGTTTTATTTCTTTGGCTTGAGTGGCAAGTTTTTTCAAAGCATCTAAGTACTTCGTAAGTGTGCCCTAAATATCCAAGTTTTGTTCCTATAGTTACCTAAATATCCAAGCCCAAAAAAATACTTAAAATGACACTTTATAATGAGAGTGTGCCCTTTAGATTCATGAAAAAAATGTACTTTTACAAAAAAATAGAGCTCAATTTTGAGTTGTAGAGAAAAGGTTTTGAGAAAAATAATTTAACCTTATCAAATTAATCCTTCTTCACAAAAAAAAATTGTTTGCTTCACCAAAATAAATTTACCAAATAAAAAAGAACAAATTTAAGCCCCCTTGGGTTGGAAAGAACTAGGGGTTTAAATCCCATATGACCAAGGGTTAATATCCAAAAAAGATGCCCCTCTTTTCCATGACATCACCCAATAGTTTCTTATGTCATCACAATAACCACCTTTGGATGTGTATTGTATCTCTCTTTCCCCATCTAAAATTGATGGTCATCGCCAGCTTTTCAAACGAACACTCTGCATGACTTTTACAATGTGCATGTCTTTTCAAACTGAGTTAGGGGCCAAACGCAAATACACAAAAAAAGCTTACCCCACTCATCAATTTTAAGGATATAGGCTTCAAAATATCTGTAATCAGCTCTAATACCATGTAGAATTCTAAAATCAATTAGAGATGTAAAATGAGCACAATAACATCAATGAAAGAAAAGTTAACCCAATGAATAAACAATAGAATCTAAGTACATATAGGAAGAGTGATTGGGTTGAATCAAATGTTGAACACAACTTTCAATCAGTGGTGTCAAGTGTATCCCATTAAACTAGTATGAGGTATCAAAATTGAATCAAGACCTCTCTAATCAACTCCTAAATGATGACAACTTGTATTAACAAGTCTTAAATATACATGGACGACTAAGAAGTCCTAATTATTACCCATACTCATAAGTCTACAATAGGAATTATATTATTTCAACTTGCAGAATCAAAACTAATTGTATAAACATAATCATGTAGAAAATACCTAGAGCACATATTTTTTTATTCATTCAACCTCCATATTTTTAATTACAATTTTATTATTAATGCCATTTTTTCAATTGTGGATCGTAGGCCCATTCTATAAATTTACTTCCTACCACTTTTTTTGTTGCTTCATTCACTCGCTACTCCTTCCCACGTCAATCATAAAATTTTATGTTCTTCCTTCTCATGCATGTGTTTCAATTATCTTTCTCCTTTAATTCCTTGATGCTATACTTCCATACAACCTCTTTCTTTCATTACTTAGTTTGGCCTAGCTTTCAATGTCCTTCATTTCTACCGAAACATTTCTATCCACACCAAGATACTCTCATCCATTTATTTCATCTTTGTCTAGTATCTACCAACAATGTCGTTCCTTCCTAGTTGACCTCTCTCCACCTCATGCTATTCTCTCCTTGTGTATTTATATTCTCTTCCTTCCTCCACTATTTCTAACTATTGTGCATTATTTCACTTTTAAACCATTTCCCCAGATGGGAAAAAATGCCACTAATAGATGAAACGATGCTCATGCATTAATAATTTGAAGGAATCATTAGTGTTTGATGCTAGGAAATTATTATTTATAATTTGGATTTGAACTTAAATTTATAAGGGATAGCTTTGAAAATACACAAAGAAGTAGTGGATATTGATTGTATTAGATAATGCAAGTAGTCATTGAAGAGACCATGATGAGGAAGACACAGATCAAGAAAAAGATTGAGAGAGTATTAACTTATTTTTTTCTCTATTAGATACAAGTTCCAAAATAGTGACAGTATAAAACTAGATAAATTGGTTGGAAAAAACCTATTATCTAAGTATTTCGTATCTGGTGTACAATGTCAAGTAAAGAGGATCCATGCCAAGTTTGATAAATTCTATGATATAGATGATAAAATAAGGCATCCTCATCTCATTGCATGAGTGTGTCAAGCTCATCTATAAGATTCTTTTGAGGATTTCTTTTTCGTTTATTTTCCGTCTCATCATGTCCATGCCAAACTTACTTTTTAAAAATTGATAATAAATTTCCTTTTGAGGAAATTTTATTTTAATTTTGTTTATTTTTTTGTGTCACCAAGTTCATTCCAAAGTTTCTTCTTTAAAAATTTTAGCTTCTTGAATTTCCCAACTATGCAACATAAAAGATAAAGTTGCACATGATTCTAAAAAAATATCCATGGAGATCATCACTAATGTGATGCAATGTCAATTTAACTAGATGAGTGGAGGAACTTTGATAAGACTGATGCAAAAGACTTGATGTTGACCACACTCAGAATCTCTAAAAAAATTCAACATGTTTAGGATAACAAAAAAGGAGAATGACCAAACAGGGATCATCCATCTCCAATCAAATATTATAGACTTAGTATAAGAGATGGTAGGAAAGAAGAAAAGTTTTTATGTTGGGTGTGAAAATCATGAGCTACAATTGTAGTGCTGAAAGTTAAAGTTGAGGAAATACAATTATTTTTTATTACACTATGAGGTCTTCCTTCGTAATCTTGGAATTTGGAACGATGTTGAATATCGGGAAGTAGAAGGTGAATTTGAAGAGTTGATGAATTTGATCCATTAAGAAGAAGCCTTCTAGTTAGTGAAAGTTGAATTTAAACCTAGAGACTTGATTTTGAGATAGAAACATGGAAAAAATCTCTAAGGGACCACCATAATAGTAGCCAAAATGGTAGCAACAACAATAGAATCCTTAGACAAAGTCCAAGTTGGGAAATTATCAAAAGATTCTAAGTTGTATAAGGCCAAGGAAAAAGGCCCTATTTTTCATACTCGGTTATTGGGGAGAGAAAAAAGAAAATTAGTTTCCTCTGTGTAAATAAAGATAAAAATAATATTGATTTAGATGTAGGGATCGTCAATCAAATCCAAGATTCTGGTTTGGAACCTCCATCTATGAACCAACTAAGGGTGGATTTTCATGTCAAGATCCTTAATGAAACTGAGGACACCTTTATAGAGAAGGTTTCCTATTCTATTGAAACAAGGGATACGATCAAGATTACGAAGGATCTCATTGATGGTGATCATACCCTCTTCAATTGGTTGGCATCAAAAGTCTATGTGATCAAAGAGAGTGTTAAATCCCTTGGTGACAAGATAGAGTCAAGACAAGACACTCTGAATACAAATCCCACTTTGGAGAATGTGGATAAAATGCTTTCTCTATATAGAACATGGAAGAGGATGTTAAGGCTATGAAGATGGATCACAAAGACTAAATAAGGATCCTTGAAGATTCCCTTGATAAGGTGCAGTATAAGTTGAGGTTCATGGTGGCTATTAGTAGAACAACTAAGAAAAAAAGTATAGATGGGCTCAAATAGTTCTACAAGCAGGAAAAATCCCTCTAGGGTCTATCTAAAGACAACCCTGGTTATCTTTAAGTGAGTGTAAAAAGAAAAGGAAAGAAAGCAGTGGTGGCTCAACATGACACGACCATGTGTCCTACTCTAACTCCTTCTACCAAGACTTGTAGCCATGATGAAGGTAAGAATGCTCAAGCCTGAATCATTCCTAATGTTCTAAATATTAATGTTGATGTAATTTTTAAGAATGAATATCTTTTAAAGAATTTACAGCAAGTTGTTGGGTCCATTGACCCTCTTTCGTTATTTTTTGTTCATTGATGGTCAGTTGTTGGTTTTATTTTAGTTTTTGTTTGGTGTTAACAATTTGTTTTTAAGAGGGTTTCCAGGCCCCTTCAAAACTTATTTTCCCCTAATAAAAAACAATAGAAGCCTTAGAAGAAAAATCAATGGTGTCACATCTATAACACCAACACCACATCTATAACACCAACATGCATAGCATAAAAATTTATATTTTGATAAAATAAAAATTCCAAGTTTAACACCACTTCCAAGGATTAGTTTCACATTATCTCTAAGAGTACTGTAATTTGTAAAAATTGGTACCTATTCACCTCCCAAGTCAAATTTTATGGCCTCAAAAAAATTTCAATCTATATATTTGAAATGCAAAATATTTAGGACATAGAAAGTAACTATAAATAGGAGTTGCTCTTAGTTACAAACTGTATAGTCAGAAAATGGAAGCACTTCCATTTTAGAATTTTTTAGCCTTCCGAGTGAGTGGTTTGGGGTCATGATAAGCGCCTTGAATGGGTTCTTGATCTTGACATGGCCTCCCCCCTATTCTGTCCTTCTTTCCACTCCTGTTTAGCCTGATTTCTACATTCTGGATTGCAGACTGGTGATTCTGGGCTTCAAGGTTAGGGTCGACCTTTTGGGTCTATGTCAACCTCAACCCTGACCTAGGTCAAGGTCAACCTCAACCCTGACCTAGGTCAAGGTTGACATCAACCTTGACCCAGGGTTCAGATCCGGGGGTCTCACAGTTTCTGGATGTCGGTCTTTGCAAAAGTGTTTTCCCACTTCCGGGTCGGCTGTTTCGGGTTCCAAAGTGTCGATTCATAAATTATATTTAATATAGGTCCTCTTCTAGGGGTAAAGGCTTTAATGGTAATTTAATTATCCTATGTCGGCCTCCTTAGAATATTGTGCCCTAGTTTCATATAAACAGGAGCCTTCTCCTCTCATTTTCTCTAAGTGAAATCTAAGTTTCAAAAACACAATTACGCAAATTGAGGAGCATTATCAAGAGAAATTAAAGCAAGATAAGGAGTAATATTTCAAGCAAGCATTCATCCATTCAAGCATCCATTTTCATGAAGGAGATCCATTGGAGGCCATTGAAGGATTCAAGCTACATAGTGCCCTTTTGATGATCTCTCCATCCATCTTCTTCCAAGCCTATTCCAAATTCAAGAACCCATTAAAGACTTGGTGTTGGAGATCTACAAGAAAGAGATTGAAGACATCCTACCTTTCTACATTCCACATTTTGAAGAATACTTGTGGATTGAAGGATTCGAATCCTCCACAAGGACTTTTTCAAGCAGGGTGAATTTATGCATTTACTTCGTCTATTTCTGCAATTTCAATTACATATATTTGAGGTTAACTCCAAAGCTGGGGTTTGACCAAGGAAAACCCCTCCCCCAAAACAAACAATCCTCTTTTTCTTGTAGGTACAGGTTCAGGATTGCAGATTTGGACACAGATATGGATACCCTTTTCGGCTTTCTTTTGGACAAAGCGAACAGATTCTCTGTTGGACCTATGCAGGTCAGGGTTGACATTATTGGGTCAAGGTTGACATTTGTGGGTCAAGGTCAACCTTTTTCATAAGACGACATCAGATTGGAAAAATATTTCTAGGTTTTGTTCATCTTTGCATTCTGGTTCGGGATCATCTACCAGTTTTCCCAGAAATAGTCTATAGACCTCAGAAAACAACATTCTTTGATCTGCAATTTTTTAAGGTTATTTATTCTTCCTATCCTTTTCAATTACTATAATCAAACATATTCATTTAATCAATTATTAGAATTTAAGATCCCCTTTCTTTCTCTTTTCCAAATGCTTGATTCATTTGTGCATTAGCCCCTCTTTTGGGCTAATCAACTTGGATCTTCCATTTGTGCATTTGAGGATAGAAAAAGAGCATCTTAACTTCTCCTTAATCACAATTGCAATACACCATCAATACAATTCAATTAAATGTAAGGTAGGGTTAAGGAAATAAACATACTCTAAGAAAATCAAATAATAGTTAACAATCAAACCACCTTATCCCTTTCCAACACATTACATTTTGGTGACACCTATTTTATATGTTACATTTTGGTGAACCCGCGATAGAAAACTCTTTCTTTTTGGTGTTAGATTTACATTGTTTATGCTAGATCTTGCATGTTCTTAAATTTAATAGATCAAAATTTTGTGTTAGTTCATTTGCATTGTATTGGTGTACGAGCTTTACCACATCTAGTCCTACTTATAGTATCCCGGTTAGAAGAAGCCGTAGACTTATGGGTTCCTTTGATCCTGAGTCTTCCTCTCCTTTCCTTAGGATCCCGAATGATAATGTGATAACTCATGATTCTAATCCTTCCATGGAGCATAACTCTTCTCACTCATCTCATGATGAAGATGACGCTTTAAGAGTTCCTCCTGAACAAGTACAAAACCTTTCAACCGAACTTGATAAAATGGGAAATTGGCTTATCCAAG
>MU225706.1:1420140-1478577 GCA_018584345.1 Thuja plicata
CGAATTCCTATGACACGTAAGAGCTATGTTAGGAAGATTCAATGACAGGTGAAGACATGTGGCAACTGATAAATGTGAGTACTGTACACTCTTCCCCAATCGTGGGGTTCGGGGCATTGCCCCAAAAATTTTTTTGGGTTTCCTATTTTCTCGGAGAATGGTAAAAACCCTAATACGGTTATCGTTAGGAGTAGCCTTAAAAAGTGAAGCGCATGATATAAGAGTTTTTTAGGGTTGCGAAGATAAGCGATGCGAGTGTATTGTTGGAACGGTTTATGCTGCCGTGATTTGTCTTCAAGGGTTTTCAAAATCTTCTGAAAGAACTTGCATTGCAAGTGTATTGTAACTGTAATAGTTTTTGATCAATACATTGTGCAGGTTTTGGAGTGCTGGGGTTTTTTACCGAAAGGTTTTCCCTAGGGTATATCATTGTGTCATTCTCTGTTTTCTGTATGCATGGTATGTGGTTGCAATATCTTTGTTAAAGTAGTTAATGAATCTGTAATTGTAAGGATTGAAAAGAATTTGCACAATACTTTCCTATAGAGATTAGCGTAGGAAGCTGTTTCCGCACCTAAGTTTCCTTACAACCTTTGGGCTCAAAGAATAAAATCACCTCTGAGAAAAGTATTGAGGACATCTCCTCTACTCCTACTATTATCAATTTTGGGTCTACGGACCTTATGTACTCCCTTTCTTCACTTGTTTCCTCATGAACTACATCTCCTAGAACATGATGGGACTCGAATCCCCAGATAGGAAGAATAGTGTTAAATGTTACATTGACACTGTTATATCCATAGATATTCTTATGCTATAGGAATTAAAAGCAACTGGATTTATGCTTGAAGTTAATCTTAATTTTATATGGAAAGATGCAATAAATGTTTACTTTGACCATCTGAAAGGCAGAGGTAGGGAAGGATTTTTGATCAACCCTAAATGGGCCAAGTTTATTACGAACAAGGGTGTTTCACCTTGTAATAGGGCCACCTAGGTTACTATTAGCACTAATTCTCTCAATTTTGGTATTTGTTTGATATATGCCTCCAATGATTTCAGGGAAAGATTGGCCCTCTAGTCATGGCTGACATCCCTTCCTGATATGCTGTGGATATTTAGGGGGACTTCAATATGATTAAATCCCAAGTTGACAAAGGTTGTGGGCTCCCCTTTTCCTGGAAAGATTTGGAAAAAAGTGCAATGGAATAGGATGAAATACTCTAAAATGTTGTTTGACCCCTTAATGGGCAATATGAATTCTAACCATGGTCTCTGGCATACTTGGTACAACTTTTAGATAGGGCCTTCTAGAATTTATGCTAGACTTGATAGGCTCTATGCTAACAAGAACTACTTCTCATTCCTTCTCGATTTGTAGGGGAATATGGTCATTGTGACTTCCACCTCTCTTTCTAATCACCATCCTATCTCTTTTTTTATTAAATTTAATAACTCCTATGTTCTTACTAATTCCAGCAACCCGAAATTTATTCTCAACTCTACTATGCTCTAGGATGAAGATGTTCTCTCCACCATTAATCTTATTAGGGTTATTAACAAGAATTGTTCCCCCTCCCCAACAAATATTGATATGTGGGAACACAACATCCATGCTTGGAAATCTCTTCTCCAAACCATTGGTCGGAATAAAGCCAAAGATTTTGGGTTTACCGAAAAGGTCCTCTCCTCTAAATTAAACTTTTCTGAGTTAAACATTCAAACCAATCCTTCGGACTATAACCTTGTCCCTCTTGTCACTAAGGCTAGATATGATCTTATATAGCACCAACAGGTTAGAGTTAGTCGAGCCAAAATTAGATCTCGTTCTCACTGGCTTCATAATGCCGATAGGGGCTTCAAATTCTTGTTTAACCTTCTTAAGCGAAAACATGCTAATGAATCTATAAATAGGATTGTTGTTGACAACATTGAAATTGATAATCTGGATAGCACTATATAGGCCTTTTCCGCATTCTACTATAACTTATTTACCTCTGAGGATACCGAGGAGGCCAACTCCCTTAGAGATGAGTATAAACCATCATTCCTAAGAGAATCTCCATTAAGTAATCTGACCTTCTCAGTCAAAGCATCTCTATTGAAGAGATTGAAAAATCCATTAATTCTTTTAAAAATGACAAGGCTCCTGGACCCGATGGTCTTCCTATGGAATTTTATAAAGATAACATAAGCTGGATATATAACAACCTTCATGACATATACTCTGAAGCTTTTGCAAAAGGCACTCTAGGTAGTTTCATCAACAGAGGTATTATTAAAATGATTCCTAAGGATGGTGACAAGGCTCTTATTAAAAACTGGCACCCTATTACTCTCCTTAATATTTCCTATAAAATACTTGATAAACTTTTGGCTCTTAGACTTGAGAATATTCTGCCTAAATTCATATGCTCTACACAAACTGGCTTTATTAAGGGTAGATTTATTCTTGAAAACCTCATTAGCAATTGGAAAGCTATGAATTTGTCCAAGTTCTCCCACAAAAATCCTGCTATGGTCCTACTGGATTTTGAGAAGGCCTATGATAGGATTGAATGGGGTTTTATATCCATGATGCTTGAGGCCTTTGGTTTCCATAATATATTCTGCAATTATATTAATTTATTGATCAATGATGCCTCTGCTCAAGTTGATGTTAATGGTTTTCTATCTGAATCCTTCTCCCTTGGTAGATCCATCAGGAAAGGCTGCCCTCTTTCCCCTTCTCTCTTTGTTACTGCCTATGATGCTCTTTCATACACTATTAGAGATAATTCCCTCTCTCCTACGGTAAAAGGCATCACCTTGCCCAATGAATCTGACCTGATTAATTGCCAGTTTGCTGATGATACTGCTATTTTCATTGAAATGTCAGAAGATAATTTTGATGCTCTCCAAAATAAACTTAATTCCTTCTACTCTATATCTGGTGCTTGGTTATCCCAACCAAAATCCATTTTCCTTGGTTGGGATGATCGACCGCCTGAATGGTTTTATAAATCTGATTTTCAATGGGTTGGTCCCCATAAAATTGTTCGGTGTCTGCAAATCCCTTTCTTTGTTGAACCTTCACTTGAGGATATGTGGTTCTTGGTGAAGGACAATATTTCTAAAAATATTGATAAATGGTATAACAGATCCCTCTCATTGGCTGGTAGGGTTCAGGTTTGCCAAAAAATTATGTTATCATATAATATATACTACTCTTCTGCTTGGATGTTTAATAACTATCAAATTGTGGAGATTCAAAAGGCCATTAGAAAATTTATTTGGTTTGATGGTAAAGGGAATAAGATGATCCATGGTGTTAAATGGGATTGGTGCCACATTGACAAGCACCTTGGGGGATTGAGACTAAAAGACCTCAAGACTCAAGGGATTGCCCTTGCTTCCAAATGGATCTTTTATTCTCTAGATGGAGATGAACCCTGGAAGGTTCTTATTAGGTGTAATATTGAAAAGGGACTCCCACGGAAGCTAAATCGTGGAATAATCTCCCTCTCTATGACCTTCTTATTAGAGACCTCCCTATCACTATTCAGGGATCTGTTGTCTTCAAAGCTATTTGGAAAGCATGAGAGCATATAAAAAAATATATATCTAATAAGACCTTCTTTGATAATAACCTTCTGTATGGTGAAAGGTTTATTTGGTGGAATATTCACCTCTCAGGTAAGCCTCTTTCCCTATCCCAAGGTTGCTTTGCTAAATTTTGGAATAATTTGGGCATCTCTCTACTTATCTGCCTTTTTGAGAAGGACAACCTTATTGGTTGGGAAGAACTCATAACCAAATTCAACATACCTGTGTCCCAAAAGAAGACCTACAATATGGTTTTCAAGGCATGTAAGGATCTCCCAACAACCTGTCATGTTGACTCTCACAGGTTTCTGAATATCAAATGGCCTCATGGTACTATTATCTCTAAAATTAGAGCCAAGTACACACATAGACTCTTGGGATACAGTGCTGACATCATTAATTATGTCAATAAAATTTGGTATACTAATCTGGATATTAACATATGGTAAAAACACTTCAATAGTCTATGGAAAACTGTTATTGACCTTAAAATCAGATGCTTCAAATGGCTTATGTTTCTTAACAGACTTCCTCTAAGGAAAGACCCCTCTTATATGGAGTGTTGTAGTATATGAAAACTCCCTGACTCCTATAGGCATATCTTATTTGAATGTACTTTTGCTAAAGAAATATGGTATATATTTGGTATCACTTATCCTAAATATCTTAATATTTTTGAAATTATCACTTGACATATTCATGGTTTAAATAAAGATAGTAATCTATTTTGGAGCATTCTGTCTTCTAACATTCTTTGGAAGATTTGAAAATTCATAAATGAAGAAAGGTATCAAGGCACTCCTAGAACCTTTACTGAGTCTTTTCAAAAACTCTTATACTCCAAAATTTCTTTGCAGGTTTGTAATAATATGCTAATTGAAAGAGAGAAGCTGAAAAGATTCCTCCAAATGGGACACTCCACCATGTTCGTGTTTGAGATGAAAAATAGTTATGAATGGCGAAGACACATGGAGAACCTTGCCATCTTTGAAATGATTGTAAAGAGACTCCACAAGGAGGTTAGACAAAATAAGAACACCACTGATGATCAGATCTATATGCTGGCCCAAATCCAAGCAAAGAAAAGCATTGTCTAGATGGAAGGACCATTGGGATGGACTTCCTAGGTGGAGACCCATGAAGATATTCTGCACTAGTCTTTTATCTCCCCTTTTATGCTTTCATTAGTTTCTATATATATTTAAACTCTGATACTTTGATTCTCTCCGTGTAAGGCTCTATCTCTTTTTGTACATTTCGATGTAATTTTTTATCTCCTTATAATATATAAAAATATAATGAAGCCAAAATAGAGTTAGTGGTTTTTAATGTTCTTATATAGGTGGAAAGAATGTGCTACTTTTATCTTATGAATTTTTGTTGTGATTTGGATGTTTATTTTCTAAATAGACATTTTCATGGCACTTTTGGGGGTGATTTTAACTCGTGATTTGTAATGACTATTTGATGATTTTGTGAAATTAGGTTGTTTTGAAGTGTAGAATTTTTCTATCAAAATGGTTTTCAGCATAAAACTTAGATTGTAGTATGGTAAGGATCTAAAATTTCCACTACTATTTCTAAGGATGAATTTACAAACAAAATTCATGTACCTTACTTTTTGCACTCATTAGTTTATTACCATAAATATACATTTGTATAGAATTTTTTTTTTTGGATGTTATTAGGACCAAACAACCAGTGAGTAGCTGGCATCATACATCCAAGCATAAATTAATAGGTTTTAAATATTACACAGTGAGAATTGACAAAAATAAAAGTGGTTTGAATTTATGCAACCATTTAATCGTGTGCAAGTTAAAGTCCAAGCTATAGGTGGACAATATTATTTTCTCCAAATAAGTTTCTCAAGTCACCTTTCCTTGTGTACAAGAAAACATTGTTTCTTCATCTCAAACAACTTTTTTTTTTAAAACCTTGTACTATGCTCTATTTTTTAGAAGTGAATAAAAAATAAATGACTCTAGATTATGAAAGAGTTAGTTAGTGGTGCATATTGAAATCCATTGTCAACCAATCTTGACTCTACTAGTAATCGTAATTGAATAGAAAAGATTATGAAACAAATAATAGATTTTTCATTTTATTATATTTCGGAAATTAAAGCTTGATTGATCAACTTATTGAAGAGATGATACTCCATAGAAAACCAAATACATTGTGACTTTGCACACTATCCTTCCAATGCTTGGAAAGGATTGACATTGTGGCATAGCTCTTATTGTTGATGATGCAAAATACACTTTGTAATCTAGTTATTTGAAGAGTTTTTTAAACCAATAAACTGATGCTTTTGGATATCTAGTTAAGTTATGCTTATAATCTATGTAATGAAAACCAAATCGAACCGTATAGCCATTTACCCACTCAAAGTTGTCTAACAAGGACCATGCAAAATAACCTTGTACGTTGGATCCAAACCTGTTATTCAACCTTAAACATTTTAGTATATAATATTAAAAAATATAAATAAATTACAAATTTGTAAAGGCTTACCTTATTGCTTGCTGAACAAATGATAAATGCTTTGAGTGAAAATCAATTCGCCAAGTATCATTAAGAGATTGTGCCAATGACAATGTATCATCATTTTTTTCATCAACACCTATATAAAATATATCCAAGTAAAATTTTAAGGAAGCTGTCCAATGAAAATAGTGGGCATCATTAAAAATAGCTTTTGTGAGCTCAATTCACTACAAAATGTCTTACCATTCTCTGTAATGAAAATGAGTGGATTGTCATATTTGTGTTTAATATACTTCAACAGCTCTCCTATTCCTCGCGGATACACGTGAAGCCAACTCGATCCTGCCTGTTCTCCCCATTAAAATATTAAACGCTGGCCATGTAATATATGACTTAATATTGCTTTATAAATTGCTTTTAAAGTTTTGTCAGACTTACCACTGGTCCAATGAGCATTCCATTCCTCTCAGCTGATGAAATTTAAATACCAATTTATGTCAGAGATTAAGTTCATTTTTTCATAAAATATTGCCAGAACAGGTCAATTCATGCCCTTCAGAACAGAAATCAGAGATGTGCACCTGTTAGATTAGCTTGAGAGTCCAATGTATAGCTTGTGTTAAGGGGATTGGGTGGTGTTGAAACATCAGCAGCGTAAAGAGCTGTGTAATAATTTAAGCCCAGAAAATCAAACGAACCTTTCACCATTGCATATTCATGCGCTGTAAATTTGGGTAAACGCTTGCCAACAAGCTTTCTCATTGACGAGGGGTATCTCCCTTTTGTAATTGGATCCATATACCTGTAATTTTTCCCACCCAACCCAATCAAATGAATATGAAAGGTAACTAAAATGGGCATTACCAGATTCTTTTCACTTTTCAGAAGATCCTACTTACCAACCAAACATAAAATCTATGGCCCTTTGGGCAGCCTTGCGGTCAGGATGTGATTTTGAATAGGGAAGAAACCAGTGGGTCACTATTGCAATTCCAATCAATCCCTTCTGTACCGCCTGCACAGAAAAATGGTAGATTGGCATTATAAACGTTGCCTGTACAAGAGCAAAAATAAGAGGAAAACGGTGGTCACCTGATACTTTCTCTTATATACACGCACAGCAGCTGCATGAGAAAGGAGAAGATTATGGGCTACAATATATGGCTCTGTTGCTGAATTTCCTGTGCTTGAACTTCCATTAGAAGAGGAAGAGCGGCCGGGTGCAAATGTGCCACTGTCATATCCAAAACTAGCGTAGGACCAAGGCTCGTTTAGAGTAATCCAGTGCTTCACTCGATCGCCAAACTCTTGAAAGCACATTTCAGCGTAAGCTTGAAAATCTTTCCTGCATATATAAGAAAATGGCTAATCAATGAAATCAGTCATGGGTATCCCATATTGCAATAATGCATTAAGGATTTTGTGATTTGGAAGGGTTAGATACACAATATTTTCGCTGAGAAAGCCTCCATATTTATCCTCCAGAGCTTGCGGAAGGTCCCAATGAAACAGTGTCACGAAAGGCTTGATATCTACAAACAAGGTTTGGTTATAGGCTTAACAGTATATTACAGTAATTTCCACATCGATACTGGCAAACTACAAAACATTTTACCTTGTTTTAAGAGTTCGTTAATAAGGTTATTGTAGTACGCCACTCCAACTTTGTTTATTCCACCTTTGACCGAGCCATCTGTCACCCAAGAATAAAAAAATCGATTTAAGAGACCAAGAAATAGAAAAACTATATGATAGCAATATTTAATGCCTAGCAAAACATGTGGCTCACATGGTAATATCCGTGACCAGGAAATAGAGAACCTATATGCATCCATGCCCATGTCCTTCATCAGTTTCACATCCTCCTGTAATTCATACCATCCCTCTTTATTATAGTTCAAGATGAAAATACTAAATGTATTCAGATAGCAAGAAATGGAAAAGGTACATTCATGATCTTTCATGGATCTGAAAATAACTTGATTTGAATCAAATGTTGTAAGCAGCACACCTTATAGCGATGGTATTGATCCACAGCAACGTCCCCATTGCTCCCATCGGCGATTTTCCCTACACACAATTTCATGTACAAAATGCTTTGGGACTTTGTTTGCAAGAGAGCAAATCAATAGATAGAAATGGAGAATACATATAAATAAAAAAGGTCTAGAACATTCAATGTTAACCTGGGATATGGGAGAAAGTATCCCATATGCTTGGGCCTCTTCCTCCTTCATGGGCAGCTCCTTCATACTGATATGAAGCAGAGGCTGTACCGAATATAAATCCAGGGGGAAACCCACTCCTATTCAAGGCTTGTACTTCATCCTCAGCTGATACAACAAAGATCCACCCCATACACATCACTGCTAAGGCTATCCATCCCTTTTCACTATTCATTGTACTAAACTTCTAGACCTTTTAATCCAATACAAAGTATAAACACAGTTACGCCTTGAGGATGCATGGATAACTTGTATTTAAAGAAGAAAAACGGAACACCCTAGGCGAGAAGTTGAGCATCAAGCGTTTGTCCTATTCGCAAGAGAAATATACATAGGGTAAGGTTCTGTGAGCTTTCCTGATCTATCTTTATGTAGTATTGAACGTTTAAAAAACAAAAAAACAATATTTTCTTATACAATTATTAAGAGTTAAAAAAAAAAAAATCCGTTCTTACTTTATAGAATTGCATAAATGGCTCCAGCAATTTAGAACTTTATCATTCTTTTTTCTCATTTAACAAATATTTTAGGTTCTTCTAATAAGATGAATAATATTTATTTATCATTTTATTTTTATATAAGATATTGAACTTTTTAAGCTGACGAGAACTCCTACATCAGGGAATCATTAGATCTAGTATATTCCTAATAAAATTTCAAGAATATGACTTATAATTGCATAGTTATGAAAAGTATGACTTAATTTACATGAACTTCAAATGAAAACAATGAAATATATGAATTTTAAAATTAATTTACAAATTTTGTTCTGTGATATTAATTTTGAATGAGCACGTCCTATAATTGGTTTTTTAAACGTGAAAGTTGTAACTTGTACATGTGAGCCTTGGAAAAAATGCTCAGAAGCCTGGATTGAGACAAGCGGGATAAACACAAACGTGGATTCAGAGAGAAATAAGGAAACACGAGCTAAACGATTTCGACTACTTGTATTATCAAATTCTCAAGTCCAACCTTATCCCTTTGTTTTTAAGCGTCTGTAAATGTCTAATCTTCGAAGATCAGATTTTATCAATACCAAACTCGTTAATACTTTTTTTTTTATCATATCATACTTTGTATTATGCCTCCGAGTTTTTCTTGTGACATCATCAATTTTTTTTTTTTCTAATGATGTTTCAAATCAAGCTATATATATATATATATCAAACCAAGCAATTATTATTAAGTTGTTTAAATTTTAATTTAATGTCTAACGTATATTTTGTATTTTTTACAATGTCCAGCTATTAAAATTTTAGTTCATTTATGCTTAAGTTTTATGTACTCATATAGTTTTTTATTTCTTCAATCAATTTTTATAAACCATTACAAGACAAAATAACTGAGGAAGAAATAACTCAATCAAAATAGTCTAACAACAAAACATTTCTGAGTAATAATAACTCAACAAAAAAATAACCCTACTGAATTACCACGTGCATGGTAATTCAATGTAAGATTATTTTTTCATTGGGTTATTATTACTCTGGAATTTTTTGTTGTTGGATTATATATTAGAAATAATAGGATTCATGAACTTATGCAAAGCTCAAAATTGCCACTATGAAAATTAATGAAGAAAACCCTTATCAATCTTTCTTATAAAACTATTTACCTCAAATGTTTGTAAGTGTCTCATCAACATTAATAGTTGATCAATTTGTAGTTATGTTACTTTATTTTCATCTCTTGACTATGTACTTGAACAAGTAGACCAATTAGGTTAAGGTCTCCAAAAAAAGTTTTAGCTTGTCATGGAGAGGGATTATAAGATGAGACAAGCCATTTCCAAAGTAATGGGTGTTACGAGTAAGAGGAAAATTTACGGACAATATACATCTTGATATATTATGTTGAACATCATTAATGCTAATGCTTTATAATTTTAATTTTCAATTCATTAAGTTATCTATATTTATTAATTAATATTAACTAACTTTTGATTAATAGTGTGTAGTTGAATTAATAACTAGATTCAATGGTTGATTATTAGATATTAATTATTAAATTGCATGAAATTAATATAATTTAATTATATTTGTAAAATGACTAAATAACCAATGTTCATGGTGTATAAAAATAGTTTATTTTAAATATCATGCATGTGTGGTGCTTATTTTTAACAATTGTATGGGTCACTAATAGTTTTCAATTAGTTTTGTTCACTATATTGAAAATAATATTTTCCATATATCCTCACTTTTCTTATTCAAATTCACTTTTCTAGTTGTTTCTTTAGCATATTTCTCAACTTAGATGAAATGTCAGCCATCTCACCTATCTTAAAAGTAAGTCAAATTCTGGAATAGAAAATGACTACCCCTAAACATTGATAATAAATTCTTATTGCACTATTTTTTAATTAAGTAACAGGCCTAGAATCATGTTCACGTTGAAATCTTTTGATGTGGATTCTATCAAAAAGATATTTAAATTTTAGTAACTCCTTAACCTTTAAAAATTATGTTTCATAATTTACAATTTGAAAAATGGTTATACCTAGAAGCAATATCTTATCATATAATATTAAATCATTTATCTTAAATATTTCCTAATCTATAATAAATACTCATATAAAAGAAATATAAATTGGTAGGAAAGATACATGATTTTAGAATGCCCTAAATTCAAACATCTAATATAAATTTCATGATGTATTAATAGATAAATCTTAAATAAATAACTCTTATTTAACTAGATAATTCATAATATCACCAAAAAATGCATTTCCACATTAAAAAAGAATATTTGAGCCTTCATGAAGGTCTTGACAAAAAGACTAAACTTGATCTAAGCTTGTTTAGTGCATATCTAGTTTCCTGATGTATCACATATCCATCATTATCCATCTTGCTATATTTTCCTCTATATGATATTTCTTTTCTATATTAGGCCCTATCTTCTATTATTAACTGAGAGGGGGGGGGGGTGAATTAGTGGGCTATAAAATATTCCAATAATCAACCCTTAAAACTTAGTACCACAAAATTATACCTCTAGTTATCTTTAGTCCTATAAGATGACTGCCTCCAAATACTTATATCAAATTAATACTCCTCGAAATGCTTTGTAAAACCTTCTGCTGTATGTTTACCGAAAATCAGTTTGTTAATTTACCAAAAGATAGTAAATTATCTAGAGTATACCGATCAATCCAATTAAGTTAAGTGTAATGCAATACACTAAATTAATGACTCATAAACACATTGACACGTGGATTTTTAACGTGAAACCTGTTAAGGGAAAAACCACTTGGGACCGGTAACCAAAAAATTTCACTCTTCTGAAGTGAGCTTGGTGAAGAGCCAACCCTGTTAAAGGTTACAAACACACTATTAGGTGTGACCTTGTTACATGATTTAAAAGTTTAGTCTATCACTTGATATTGGGCATCTCTATGCTACCTTCTTTGATCAAACACTCACTTGGCCTATCAATAGGTATCTGGCATCTCATGCTATCTTCATGATCAAAATTTTTGATAATCCATTGGATGTATCTCAATATAGAAAGGATCTTTAAATCCCACACGGTTAAGAGACTTTCTGAATCAATGGTTAAACTAAAATAGTATGATCTGTTCACATATACTACTTATACTTGCAGATTTTTAGATCTATTGTAATCTCATAAAAGAATCTGATCAATATATCTCTGTTATACCTTTGCTCCACTTTGATTATGCTCGGTGATGCTATGCTCTGTTTCTCGGTGTCCGCAGAATTCTTTAGCTCTTTCCTTAGCTTGATTGATCAGCACTGTATGAAGTTTCTCTTCATCAGTTTCTCTTTAGCATCCTCTTTAACTTTTCTCCCCACACCAATTCGTAATGAATTGAGTTGTCTCTTTATAGACATGATATCATCGTTGTTAGGTTCTTGTTTTTCTTGATCTTGGCATTATCCATGATTATTGCCAATTAAATTTAAAGAAAAAATCTTGTTTTATCTCCCTGAGACCTTCTTGCCAACTGGACAAATCAACTTTAAATCATTTACTTATCTCTAGCTTATCTTGTCGATGAAAACAATGATAACTACCAGTTAAATCTATATTTATCTCTGCCAGCTAGATATTTTGTCATTTCTAAACCCAAGTTAATTTTGGTTTAACTCTTTTCTAGAGTCGATCAACACTCTAGTTCCTTCGGGCTTCTTTGTTGGTTTACACTATATTTCTGGCCATCGGGTTTGCTTGTGATTGTGCTCATCAATAATGCTTGTCCATGTTCTTGCTTGGGAATCACTATGACTTGACTGTCGGTGATCTCTATCTGTCGGGTTCCAGTGACCATCGGTGTTTGTAGTCACATTGTGAATACTTGTCTTTTATGCATTATAAAAAGCATAATCTTTACCTCTCTGATTCTCTGAAGTCTTTGACACTTTACATATATAACTGATTACATTATATCAAGTTGACGTCAATGACTATACAATCCATTAACTAATTTAATATCTTGCATTATCCTTCTGCATTTCGGTGATCAACTTAACATCTTCAAATATTCAATCAGTTACATTTCATCAATCTTTCCCTTTGGCATTGATGGAAACATACTATATTATCATACTATACTATCACTAATACAATATGAAATATATAAATTCATCAAGCTTTCCTAATCTAACTATTACAAATGTCTGGCTCTCGATACACTCAAAATAGCTTAGATTTGTTTCATGCAGAGTGGTTGTTTTCAATCTTCAATCCCTTCAATGGATAGATGTATCATCTGATATCTTTGTTCTGATATATTTTTTTCCTTGAGTGTTCCTCTTCTTGATAATCTATTTTTCCTTTGACAACATTCTTTTTCTTTGTCTGAACTCTCTCCCTTTGTGACTTCTCTCCCTTAGATGGATATTTCATATGTAATCCATTTCTCTCCCTTAGAATATTGATTAACTCATCTTTCTGATTCTCAAGAACTTCTCTTCGTGAATAATGATATAATATTTTTTATTTATCATATCTCTCCTTTATGTGATAAGGAATCATCTCTCCCTTTGTATGATAATGAGAACATCTCTCTCCCTTTGAAAACAATGCAAAAAAAAATATTTCTCCTTGATTTATTATCTATATCATGTTCCATCCCTTTGCATAATATATTCCGTGAATTTCCCTGTCCATCAGCAATACAATGTCTAATTTTTGGCGCAGATTTGTACCTTGCAATGTACAGATGTATCTGTTGTTGTCCATCTTAGTGTTTGAATTAACATTACTGATCTTTAGATTTGGTATAGGCTGATGCAACCTTTTAGTCAGATTACTGACTGATAGACAAGGGTTGAACCCCTAGTCTTTGTCTCAGGTACACAAATGTATCCTTCAGTAATGGCTTGGTGAATATGTCAGCTAACTGTTCCTTTGATTGAACATATTCTAGTGTCACTTCTTTTTCTTGAACATGTTCTCTTAGATAGTGATAATTGATAGCAATAAGCTTAGTCTTAGCATGCATGAAAGGATTCTTAGAAATTTTTATTGCACTGGTATTATCACAGTAGATAATTACTGGTTCAAGGATCTTCATATGCATACCTTCCAGCAATTGTTTGACCCATGTAATATTGGATCAGTTTGCAGTAGCAGCCACATATTCTTCTTCTGTAGTAGATTGAGAGATGCATCCTTGCTTCTTTCTTATCCATGTGACAAGTCTATCACCCATGAAGAATGCTCCTCCAGTTGTGCTCTTTCGGTCATCAATGTTTCCAGCCCAATCAACATTTGTATAGACTTGTAGCTCAGATTTTCCTTCTCTTTTGTACCATAAGCCATAGTCCTCAGTGTTCTTCAGATACCACAAAATTCTTTTGACAGCAGTCATATGTGATTCTTTGGGATTAGCAGAAAATTTTACAACTATCCCTATTGCATGTGCTATATCTGGTCTGGTTTGAACAACATACATCAGTTTTCCAATCATTCATCTATATAAGGTCTGATTTACCTCATTTGTCTTGTCTTCTTTTGTCAGCTTGCATCCTGTAGCCATAAGTGTTCCAACTGGTTTGGAATCTTCCATCTTGAATATCTTTAGCACTTCCTTGATGTATTTGGACCGAGTGATGTAAATGCCTACATCTTGTTGAAGAATCTGTAGACCAAGAAAGAATTTTATCTCCCCAAATATAGACATTTCAAATTATTTTCTCATTTCATTAGCAAAGGATTTGCATAAAAATTCATTCCCTCCAAAAATGATATCATCAACAAAAATTTCAGCAATTAGAATATTAGCATTGGTATCTTCTTTTAAGTACAGATTGCTATTTTCACTTGTTCTAACAAATTTTATGCTAATGAGATATAAGTGAAGTCTTTCATACCAGGTTCTCGATGCTTGTTTCAATCCATAAAAGGCTTTGTGTAGTCTACATACCATGTTTCTCTTGTTTAGATTAACAAACCCTTCTAGTTGTTCAATGTATACCTCTTCTTCAAGTATTCCATTTAGGAATGCATATTTGACATCCACCTGGTATACCTTGAATCCTTTAAATGCAGCATAAGCAAGTAATATTCTAACTCCTTCTAGTCTAGCAACGGGTACAAAGGTTTCTCCATAATTAGTACCTTCTTCTTGTGCATATCCCTTGCATACTAATCTTGCTTTGTTTCTAGTGACTTCTCCATTCTCATTCAGCTTGTTTCTTAATATCCATTTGGTACTGATGATATTATTGTCATCTGGTCTCGGTACTAGTGTCTATGTGTTGTTCTTTTCAATCTATTCTATCTCCTCAATCATAGCACTGACCCATTCTTCATTTCCAAGTGTATTGTTAACAGATTTAGGCTCAAAATCACAATGTAAACATCTGGTGTTAAGTGACTTACTTCTTGTTCTTGTTCCAGCCTTCTTGTCTCCTATGATTTGGTTCTATGGATGATGTCTTCTGACATACTTGGAAAGTTTTGGTTTAGCTCTGTTTTCATCATTCTGATTATCTTCTTCACCTTAATTTTCATCTCCATTGTTTGGAACATCATCTTGAGTATTATCCTGATCATCGGTAATTACAGCCTGATGCTCAAGTGCAATGTTTTGATGCTTGGGAGCGACACATTGTTGCTCAGGTAGAGCGTCCAGTTATGTATAAACAAACCTATTGTATTCCTCTAGTTCCTTTTTTTCTTTCCTTATCATTCTTTTCTGTAAATTCATCTATTTTCACATTTGTACTTTCAATTATTTTGTTATATGACTTGTTAAGACATTTATAAGCCTTGCTTTTGGTTGAATACCCTAGGAAGATACATTCTTCACTTTTGCAGTCAATTTTTCCATTTCTATTATCCTTCAATAAATAACATTGACTACCAAAGATTCTGAAGTAACTTACATTGGGTGTATGACCATACCAAAGCTCATAGGGTGTCTTCTTTGTGTCCTTCTTCAGTTGTACTCTATTTAATGTGTAGACAATAGTACTGATAGCTTCCCTCAAGAAATTTTGAGTGATACTTTTCTCAATCATCAATCTTCTTACACAGTCAATAATTGATCTGTTTCTCCTCTCAGCAATTCTATTTTGCTGTGGTGTCCTTGGTGCAGAAACCTATTTTTTAATTCCATGCTCATTGTAATAGTCAGTGAATTCTTCTGAAGTAAATTCCCCTCCTCTATCTGACCTTAAGCATTTAAATTTCTTTTCACTTTGTTTTTCTACCATTGCTTTGTACCATTTAAACATCTTAAATGGTTCTGATTTATGTTTTAAAAGCATGATTGTCATGATTCTGTAAAAATCATCAACAAAGAAAATAAATTACCTATATCCATAGTAGCTCTTTGTTCTCATTGGTCCACATAGGTATGTATGGAATAATTCTAGAATTGCAGTAGATGTATGGGTTTTTCTCTTGAAAATAGAGTTTGTCATCTTACCTTTTTGACAATTCTTGCACATGATATTCTCGGGCTTAGACATTGTCGGTAAGCCTCTGACATTCCTTTTGTTGCTTATCTTTATTATGTTGTCAAATTTCACATGACACAATCTTTTGTGTCACAGCTATATTTCTTTGTTTCTAGCCATTAAACAAGTGGTGTTAGTGTCATCAAGATAGAAAAGGTTACCTTTTGTCTACTCACCGGTACCAATAAATCTTCCTGATTCATTATAGATCTTTGCCTTCTTATTTTCAAATGCTACTCTATGACCTGAATTGTTCAAATGAGAAACATTTAACAAATTGTAATTCAGTCCTTTCACCCAGTAAGAATTTTCACATTTTATCAGGTTATTCAACATTATGGTTCCTTTACCTTCAACTAGATAAGGTGTATCATTTCCCATTCTCACTAACCCACCATTATAGTATTCAAAAGTCTCAAAATTTTGTTTATCACTGGTCATATGGTGAGTGCACCCACTATCTATGATCCAGACATCATTTTAACTAACTTTAGATTTGAGTGTAGTTTCTACATACCTTTCTTCATCTTCATCTGAATCATCCTTCATGGATATAAATACCATCTCAATGTCTTCTTTTGATTCAGTGTCGGTGTCATCATCTCTGCTCTTAGCTAGGTAACATGCTTTCTTCCCTTTGTCCTTGTAGTCTCGGGTATCTCTTTTATCAAATTGTTGGTTTCTTCAGTAATGTCTATTATCACCTTTATCAAACTTCTTCTCATATGGTTTGTCATTTCCTCTGTCATCTTTTCTTCAGTTTGGACATCTTGTAGTAAAGTGTCCAACCTCTATACAATTGAAACATGCAAGTGGTAATTTACCTTTGTATCTGCCTTTGCCTCTCTGCAATCTTTTGGCCATAAGTGTTGCAATTTCATCAAGTCCTTGATCCTCACTATCACTGTCCCTATCATTTCTAATACCATGTCTATGACTTGAGTTACTTATCTTTAGAGAAGATTTGAATACAAATTCTATCGATGGTAAGACACTATTGTCAAAGTTATTCATCTCAAATGAAATTAGTCTACCAATCAGACTATCTAGAGTAACTGTATTTTTTACAACTGCTCTCATTTCTTGAATATACGAAACACTAATAGCATAAACAAGTAATAAGGTCCTTAAGATTTTTCTTACCACTGTGTCCTCTTCAAGTACACCTCCAACTCCTCAGATAGCATTTACTACCTCTTTGATTCTGTAGCTATATTGAGTAATGTTTTCTCCTTCTTTCATCCTTAGGTCATCAAACCTCTCGTTTAGTATTTCTACCTTTGCTCTGAGTACATTGGCATCTCCTCCTTGTACTAGCTTCAACTTATCCCTCATTTTCTTTGCAGAGGTACAGGTTTTTACATCTTTAAACTCAGCATTAGCGAGTGATGACGCAAGTTCTATCATCATGCAGTTATGCTCATGCTTGACTCATAATTGCTCAAGAGTATGAGGTCATGTAGGAATCACATATTTACTATCTAAGTGTTGAACAATATCATTTCCAATACCACATAGGTGAAGTCTTATTCTTATTTACCATTATGCAAAGTTGTCTTTGTTCAACTTGGGCACGTCTCGTCTCTTCATCATGTGATCTTTTGCTTGAGCTGTTAAATTCCCTTTATAAGCACACAAGCTCTGATACCAATTGTTAGTAATAACTAAGAGGGGGGGTGAATCAGTGGCCTTAAAAATATTCCAATAATCAACCCTTAAAAATTAGTACCACAAAATTATACGTCTAGTTATCTTCAGTCCTATAAGATGAATGCCTCCAAATACTTATATCAAATTACTACTCGAAATATTTTGTAAAACCTTCTACTGTATGTTTACTAAAAAGTAGTCTGTTAATTTACCGAAAGACAATAAATTATCTAGAGTATACTGATCAATCCAATTAAGTTAAGTGTAATGCAAAATACTAAAGTAATGACTCATAAACACATTGACATAGATTTTTAACGTGGAAACCCTATTAAGGGAAAAACCACTTGGGACCGGTAACCAAAAATTTTCACTCTTCTAAAGTGAGGTCAATGAAGAGCCAACCCTGTTAAAGGTTACAAACACACTATTAGGTGTGACCTTGTTACATGATTTAAAAGTTTAGTCTGTCACTTGATATCAGGCATCTCTATGCTACCTTCCTTGATCAAACACTCACTTGGCCTAACAATAGGTATCTGGCATCTCATGCTATCTTTATGATCAAACTTTTTAATACTCCATTAGATGTATCTCAATATAGAAAGGATCTTTAAATCCCACTCGGTTAAGAGACTTTCTAAATCAATGGTTAAACTAAAATAGTATGATTTGTTCACATATACAACTTATACTTGCAGATTTTCAGATCTATTGTAATACCATAAAATAATCTTATTAATATATATTTGTTATACATTTTCTCCACTTTGATTCAACTCAGTGATGTTATGCTCTGTTGCTCAGTGTCCAAAGAATTATTTAGCTCTTTCCTTAGCTTGATTGATCAACACTATATGAAGTTGCTCTTCATCAGTTTCTCTTTAGCATCCTCTTTTCTTTTTCTCCCCACACCAATTTGTAATGAACTGAGTTGTCTCTTTATAGACATGATATAACCGTTGTTAGGTTCTTGATTTTCTTGATCTTGGTGTGATCCACAGTTATCACCAATTAAATTTAAAGAAAAACTCATGTTTTATCTCGCCGAGATCTTCTTTCCAACTAGACAAATCAGCTTTAAATCATTTACTTATCGCTAGGTTATCTTGTTGATGAAAACAATGATAAATACTAGTTAAATCTATATTTAGCTCTGCGAGCTAGATATTTTTTCATTTCTGAACTCAATTTAATTTCTGTTTAACTCTCTTATAGTGTCGGTCAACACTCCAGTTCCTTTGGGGTTCTCCGTCGGTTTACACTATGTTTCTGGCCGTCGGGTTTTCTTGTGATTCTTCTCGTTGATAATGTTCATCGGTGTTCTTTCTTGGACATCACTGTGACTTGACTGTTAGTGATCTCTATCCGTCGGGTTCCACTGACCGTCAGTGGTTGTAGTCACATTGTGAATACTTGTCTTTTATGCATTACAAAAATAATAATCTTTATCTCTCTGATTTTGTGAATTCTTTGACACTTTGTATATAACCGATTAGATTATATCAAGTGACATCAATGACAATACAATCCATTAATTGATTTAATGTCTTGCATTATCCTTCTGCATTTCAGTGATCTAAGCTTGTTTATTGCATATCTAGTTTCTCGATGTATCGCATATCCATCATTATCCATCTTGCTATATTTTCCTTTATATGATATTTCTTTTCTATATTAGGCCCTATCTAGTTATCTTCACTATGAAAATTTTATTTGTCAGTATGTGACAATTGATCATGCTACTAGGCTTGAATTTTTGTGACTTTATCAGTATCATTTCTTTCCCAAATCAATTAATGATAGAGTGTATGGTATGTTGAACTGGACAAATAAATGAGAAGAGAGTGAATCAGTTATTCACAAACGCTTTCAAAAAAATTTACTATGTTAGTAAACTCACAAACTATAGAAATGATAATGACAGATATATACATTTAATTTTGTTCTACCGATAACCACATCAAAAAATCATAACAAATATAAATATGAAAGCATAGGACCACTAACATAAAGAACACAAGAATTTACTTGGAAACCCAAACTGGGAAAACCCACAAAGAAACTAATTCTCATGAGAGGAACACCGATTATGGTGAAATTGGTTAAGGTGATTTTTACAAAGTTTAACTATCTATTTTCTCACTATGGTTGGCTCACTATTGGTCAGGATAACTAACCTTAAATATGAAAGGCTCACTTTCAATTATAAATAGGCTCACTCCTAGAATCTAAGAGATGAAAGAAATAATCCCCCAATGAAATCACTATCACCAATACTCTGCAATGCAGAAAATGATATAACAGACTGCTACCAATTGCATCAACTCATATTAACACAAAGATCTTTCACTTAGAATATGATTTGCATACAAGATACTACACAAACAACTAAGAATATCACTTCCTTTATATTTCTTGATGCCATCAACCAAGTCAACCTAAACTGATTTGAAATAGGTTAGACAAAAGTATTCTCGTAGTGGTAAGGAATGAAACATGGACCACTTCCCACAATACAACTCACTCCAACATTCTACACAATCTCTGAGATCTTCAGTATGAACGAATAGATCTACACGTTAAAATTGCATTGACCAAAACACAACAAACATGTCCAAGATCAGATTGATCCAAACCAAACAGTCCACCATATGTTTTACACTAAAAGGTACTTTCACCAACAAGAACATCTTTCGGTGAACACTTCAACTAATACACAAAAGGTATTGGTACACACATCAACCAATACAAAAAATAAACCAAATTAAAGAAATCTTGACATCAATGGAAACCATTAATGATAATATCATGGATAGAATCAAATTGACATTATAAAAATCTCCCCCTTTGTCATTGATGGAAACTTTCATCAATAACAATGCAAACAACGCTCTATCAAAAGATATCATCTTCAAAGTTATCCAATTATTATTCTCTTGTTCTTCTCCCTCTTTGACAACATTGAAAAAGGGCCAACCCCCCTCCCCCAGCTTACTGACTCACTCTACTCCCCTTAAGAGGAATCCCCCAAGCATTGATCTAGAAAATAATAAGCATGCAAATCATTGGATAAATGCACACATAGGTGCATTTAGTTAAAATTAGGAAGGGGCAAAATGCCCAACTTCCCACTGATATACTCAAAAGTATCCTTGTACAAAGTTTTGGTAAATATGTCTATTATCTTCTCCTTTGTAGGTACATACTCAAGATTCACTTCCTTCTCCATGACCTTCTCTCTCAAGAAATGATACCTGATGGATATATGTTTTTTTTTGGAATGTTGCACTAGACTCTTTGAAATATTTATAGCACTGGTATTATCACACATTATTGAAATTGGTTCTTCAAAATTTAGACCAATATCCTTAAAAGTTTGTTTCATCCATAATACCTAAGTAGAACATGAGGATACTTCAATGTATTCTGATTTAGCAGTTGATAATGTTATAGAATCCTATTTCTTTTCCAACCAAGCAACCAATTGGGAGCCAAAAAATGTAAGCTCCACCACTAGTACTTCTCTAGTTATCTATACAACCTACCCAATCCAAATTAGTATAAGCTCTCAGCATGAAATTTGAAATTTTTTGATACCATAATGCAAACTCTTCTATTCCCTTCAAATATCTGAAAATCCTATTTATTATCATAACATTTGATTCTTTCAGTTCTTGCTGAAATCTAGCTTCCAAACATATTGCATACATGATATCTAATATACTAGTAGTCAGGTACAGTAATCCTCCAATCATTGATCTATACCCTCTTGCATCTTCCTTCTTTGAATCATCTTCCTTAGCCAAATTATAGTTGTTAACATTAGGGGTACATACTAGTTTAGAATTTTCCAAACCAAACTTCTTCAACAATTCCTTGACCTACTTGAACCATGAAATGAAAATTCCTTTACTATTCTGATTTACCTACAATCGAAGAAATAAATTCAACTCACCAATCATGGACATATCAAATTCCTTCTACATCTCCTCTATAAATGTCCTACATAAGTCATCCTTTCCTCCAAAAATAATGTCATCAGCATAAACACCAACAATTATAATCTGATTAAAATAGATCTTCTAATACAAGTTACTATATATAGAACCATTTTGGAATCCTTTCTCAATAAGATATCTATTCAATCTTCCATACCAAGATCTTGGTCCTTGCTTTATTCCATACAATTCCTTCTTCTCTGCACACCACATTTGATTTCTCTTCTGATCTGAATCCTTCCAGTTGTTCAATGTAAACTTCTTCTTTTAGTTCTCCATTCATAAATGTAGACTTAACATCCATTTGATAAATTTTGAAATCTTTATAAGATGCAAATGCCAAGAATATATGGATCATCTTCATCCTATAAGAAAGGGAATAAGTCTAATTGAAATAAATTCAATCAATATAAGTGTAACCCTTGCATACTAACCTTGCATTGTTCCTTATTACTTTATCATTTTTGTCCAGCTTGTTTTAGTAAAGCCACTTTGTACGAATTATGTTTGTATCAACAAGTCTAGGTACAAGCTCCCAAGTCTTATTCTTTCTACTATAATTAATTTGTTCCTTCATATTACTTTTATCGAGTTCTGATAATTACATGCTTCTTCTATAGATTTAGGCTCAATATTTGAAAGTAAAAATAACAAAACTTATTCTTGTCTTTCTCTACTTGTAGTAACTATTCCTCTATTCTTATCACTAATAATCTGATTCTCAGAGTGATTTCCTAGTACATACCTTGGTTTCTTAGTTATAGATGTTAGTGCATCTTATGTGTCTTCCTCATTTTTATTATATTCCTTTCCTATATCCTTTGTATCAGACTCATATTCAATTTACTTCTTAGGAGTCTTCTAAAAATCTTCATCAACCTTCACATTCATGCTTTCTACAATCTTGTTTAATCTCTTGTTGTAACATTCGCATGCTTTAATCCTTGTAGAATATCTCAAAAATATGTCTGCATTTGATCTACTGTCAAATTTCCCAAGGTTTTCTTCATCCTTTTGAATATAGCATCTGCTTCAAAAAAAGTTGAAATAGTTTACTATTAATGCTCTTTTATGCCATAGCTCATATGATTTTTTTCCATACTTCTTCCAATAAAGTACTCTATTAAGTGTGTACACATTTGTGTGTACTGCTTCTCTCTAGTAAACCTCTAGTAATTTTACTTCCTTCACCATTGTCATTTTGGCTTCATGTATTGTCTGATTCATTCTTTCCACCACACCATTCTATTGTGGTGTTCTAGCTGCCGAAAACTGTCTCTTTAGTCCATTTTTTCACAATAATTTTCAAACTCATTATATGTAAATTATCCTCCTTTATCAAATCTTAATCATTTAATTTTCCTACCACAGTCATTCTCAATACTAGCTTTAAAAATCTTGATCTTTTCAAACACTTGTAACTTTTCTCTAAGAAATGCAACCCATGTTAATTTTGAATGATCATCAATAAAGAGTATGAAGTGCCTATCACATTGTAAACCCCTTTTTATGGTAGGACAACATAGGTGGTGTGTATTAGATCTAATAATTTGGTAGATGATTAGTCTTTAGCTTTGAATGATTCTCTTCTCTCCTTTCCTTCCTGGTGTCCTTTAAAAATAACATTGTCTAGTTTGCACAATCTATGTAAATCTCTCACTACACGAGATGAATTGATTCTCACCAAATCCTCAAAAATTATCTAACACATCCTCTGATTCTGAATCCTACTATCATCAATCTAAGAGAGTAAGCATCCTTTAGTAGGTGCTTCAAGTTGGTACATATTTCTTCTTGTCCTCATGCAAACCCTGATTACTACTCCTGATCTTATCTGAATTTCACATCATTCATTCTTGAACAAAACATCATTTAAATTTTCACACATTTGTCCAACACTCAAAAGATTGTGACACAAACCCTTCATGTAATAAAAATTGTTAGTTCTATGATTTCCATCAAAAAGTTATTGAACCTCTGCCGACAACAAATGCTACCTAATTGCCACCAAATCTAATAGGACCACAATAATATTTCTCAAGTGCTACAAATTTAATTTTATCTCCATTCATATAATTAGAACATTGACTATTAATCAACCAATAATTCTTGTTTCTCTTAACATACAAAGTAGTTTCAACATTATCACCAACTTCAGGATATTTGTTAGAAATATCAATCCTTGGTTTTTCTTCTTCAACATTTTATAAACAATCTTCTCTTTCTTATGCATCATCTGAAATACTAGCATTTTCATTCACATATTAGACTTTCTTTTTGAACTTCTTATGTTTTTACCTAAAACATTTCTCTAGACACCTAGTAGCCAAATGACTAGTATTTTCACATCTAAAACATTTCAGAGGTAACATACCTTTGTATTTTCCAGTAACTTTCTTAAGCTTCCTTGCATATTTCTCTTCCAATTCATCTGAATCTTCATCATCATCTAGATATTCCTCTGATTTTGTTTCTTTAAATGCTATCTCAGATCTTATCTTATCTTTGCCAAACTTTCTTAACTCAATTGCAGTTAGAATGTCAAGCAACAGTTCTTTAGTAAATGTCTTCATATCATATACCTCCTCAATTGCCAAGATCTTATAATTGTAGATACCCACTAATGACATCAACGTCTTATCCATAACATCCTCATCGGTGATATTGCCTCCTTGTTTTTTTACTTCATTCACTACATTATCAACCCTCTAAAAGTAACTTCTAATGTCTTCACCTTCTTCCATTCTCATATTCTCACAATGTATCTTAGTTGTTAGCTTCTTAGATAACTTAACCCTAACATTTCCTTCATAAAAATATTTTAAATTTTTTCAAACTTCATAAAAAGTCTTTAATGAAATAACCTTTGATAATTCAGCCTTTGATAAAGCACTAAAGGTCACATACCTTTATCTTTCATTCTCCTGATAGGTTGTAATTTTTTCTAGTGTTATAGGGTCATTCTAAGGTATCACGTACTTCTTCTCCACATGCTTCCAAGTGGTTTAATCGATGGAGATCATATATACTCTCATTTGTTCCTTCCATGAATTATAATATGATCCATCTATATAATATTTAATTTTGGTGGATGATGCTAGGAATGAAGATCATTCACCAAGGTATATTATACATGAGGAATATCCCTAAAGGCTCACCCTCAAACCAATCTTATTAGCACAACCCAAGAAGTATGAAGTTATGTCAATGCAAGATCTAGATTCAAGGATGAGTTCTTGGGGGGAATATGGAGGATATATTCATTTATTGTTAATTGATTGATATGTAAACAAATTGATAAAATTGATATTATGATAAAGGAAATGAAAAAATTTAGTGTATGATATCACATCTGATCTTTAAAACTAAGTACAAGAGGAAAATAGGACGAATGAACTCACCTTGAAAAAGAAGATGAAAATTGACCTTCAGATCTAAATTTGACTGTCATTAGGATGTCAAAATCAGGTAAAACTCCAAATCTAGGACTCTAGTGTTTAAAACTGTCTACCACGCAAATTTCAGCCAAAAAGTGGAGGAAAAGGTTGAGAAAGTTGACCTCATCCTAGACAAGGTTGTAATAGTCAACCTACTCCTTTTAGGTCCAAATATGATGAAACTTTTTGAGGGTCTATAATAGGTTTAGAGACTCCCGAATCTAGATCCACAACTCCCAAAGCTATTTATGCACACAAAAAAGAAGGGGAAAAGTTTGTGGAAATATTTTTTCCTTGTTCAAAACCCTATATAGGAATCAACCTTGAAATTAAATTAAAATTGTATAGAGGAAAGTAAAGTAAACAAGATAAAGTTTAGATTCGCCTTCCATGAAAAAACTTCACGAATGGATGCAAAAATCAGTTAAATCCATAAATATTCTTGTATGGATTCTAGTATTGTAGAATCAAGGATGCCTTGACAAATTCACGGATATACACTTTCCAATCCTCGATCTTGAATGAATGTATGCTTTATAACATCAATGGAGAAGGAGAGAGAAGAAGAGTGAATACATGGATCTTCTTTCTTGCTTGTAAATTTCTCTACTTGTCCATCAAAGGAGTCAAATTTGTATCAATGAAAGAAGATTTTCTTTTATCAAATAGATCTTTGAGAAATAGAGACTTGGAAATCCTAGATTGGGTGCTTGCCTTCAAGTCTTGAATCCTTGACTAAAATGATATGATACAATATGATGTCAAAAGGAAAGGAGAGAGTCCCATTTTATACTCATTTAAAAATTCAATTTAACTATAGGTTGACCACAAATCTTAAAATTTGAAGAAAACCGTGTCATCAGGCCCTAAACTAACTTTGGGGCAAGAAACCTAGGACAAGGTTGACCTAGCCGACCTACTCTAGGTGATTTTGTCTCAAAATTTCTTGGGACCTAGGAGACTGTGATAGAAAGTGGAGGGAGAAAGTACAGGTTGTTGGGATCAAGAAAAATAGTCATTTGGACCTCAAAATCACAAAAAATAGGGTCGAAAGGTCTTACAGCCTCAAACTATGGGTGCTAACATTTTAGGAAGGTACAGTTACCCTGCACTTTAGTAGGAGCATTAGAGAAACTCATGGTCACATTAAAGTAGATCGAATGCATAGGAATATCTCATTAAGGTCAAGGAGACAAAGAAACGTAAAGCCCGCAAGTACTTAATTCCTCATCAAATCCAAAACCAAAATGAGAGAGAGAGAGAGAGAGAGAGAGAGAGAGAGAGAGAGATTATGTCTTATTGTGAACCACACAAAAGAAAGCGTCACAAAAGATGGAATCAAAAGGTCTAGCAAGTTTGTTATGATACTTCAATCTATCAACAAGGATCAGTCCTTAAGTAAAGTGTATCCAATAAGGGATCCAACAAAGGACAATAATACCTAAGGGAAGGTAAGCTTCCTTAGAGATCAAAGAAGGTGAATTAGACTAAGGAACCAATTAGTCAAACAACCAAATGTGTGCGGTCAGTATAAGGAAAAAATGTGTGTGGTCAATCTAATGAACAAATGAAAGATAGAATTGAATCAGGGTGTGTGTACAAAATGTGAAACATATCACAGAGTGTATGTCCCCACATTAAAGCTAATGCAAATGCCTTAATGGTAGCAATGGCTTTAACGAAGCATGCAAGAATCCATAAGAAATGTTTCCACTGTGAAATGCTCCCAACAAAGGACAAGTCAAAGGGAATAAGAACATGACAAAAGGGACAAAAGTGATATACCAACATTGGGGTTAGTCAGTAATATGTTAACTCATGTATATCAAAATTATATCAAGATAAATTGTCATCATCCCCTAAAGGTAGTAGAACTACAAGCACAATGGAAAAAAGACATGTAAGAGTTACGAAGATGAGTCTATTTGGGCTGGCATCATGGAGAACAAAGAGAATAGGTAGCTACCATTTTTCATCATCCTAATCAAACAACAAAAGACAAATTCAAAAATAGTAACATAAGCACAACATAACATGTAATGACATATAGAATAAGTGAGATACAAATAGAGGAATGTTTATGAAATTGGAATTCCTTTATCACCTTGTGTCAATGGAGCAACAAGGGTTGTTTAAAGAAATATAAATAAAATAAATAGCATGAAACACATCACGAGAGAAACACATTACAACATGAAAACATATAGAATCCATCACACAAGAGGATCTAGTCAAGTGTTTCACCTAACCCCTCATTTTAGTCTATAGTGTTTAGGGAAGGTGGGCAATTTTCAAGAGGAGAAACATCAAGCATGAAAAATGGAACTGTTGTGGGTCCACAACACACACCCAATTTTGGTCCTCTAACCATGGGGACCCCCCCTTCTTTTTTGGTTATTTTTGAGTCTACCCCTCTCCCTTTTCCTTGAACTAGGTCTCTTGAGGAGCTTGTTGAGAAAAAATAGGGCATTTTTGGCCTTTTTGCTCTTTTGGCATTTTAGAATATCCAGAGTCCTCTGAAATGCCAAAATGGCCAAATGACCGAAGCTAAAAACCTTCAGACATTTTGGTGTTTCAGACCCCAAAACACTGAAAGGGAATGAGGCCACCCGAGGTTTGGCATTTCGGCCTCTAAAGTGCCAAAACTGGATGACGTCACCCCACTGGCTATTTAAGTTGCCCGAGCCCTAAGTGATCCTCACTTGTGCTTTTCGTCATCTATGTTTTTTTTCCTCCCCATGTGCTTTTCATTTCTTCTCACCTCCTCGCTCGTTCATTTCTAGTTTCTCCTCACTCCCAGCTCCTTGTGGTCTTCATTCTTCCCCTTCTCTTGTTTGACAAGTAGGGTTTCCATCTCCCTTTCCTACCGAACATTGTTTTTTATTCCTCGGTCATTTTTAAACTAGGTTTTATGGTCAGGTCGAGTTTCCCTCCCCAAGTCCCTAGGGTTTGTGCCCTTGGGCTTGTAGAGGGGGCACTCTTCCACTTTGTTGTTTTTTGTTGTTAGCCTTACAGTTTTTTGTCACAACCTAGTCGCAGGTTTTTGGCCTCTGAGAGGCCAAAAAATTTCCCTCTCGGGATTACTTTCACCTAAGTTCCTCTCACACCTTCGGCCGCTTCAGCGTTTCAGACCTCTAAAATGTTTGAAATCCTAAAATGACTGAATGACTGAAGACAATGTCTTCCCTCTGGAGGTGTTGGACTTTCAAAGTCTGAAACTATTTTGGGACTTTCACACCCCGAAAGCCTGAGTAGGTTTATTTCTCTCAACTCACTCTTTCATATTTTTGGCATTTTTGATCCCTGACCTAGTTTTAGGTGTCTGAAAGCCCAAAATGGCTGAAAGAGTGAAATTTACACTTCTAGCTACTTAAGAGCCTCTGCTTCTATTTCTTTCTTAGTTAGTATGTTTTCCTTTTCTGCATTTTTTAATTTTCTTTCAAATAAAGATACTAATACTTGCATTTTCCTCACAGGAATGCATGAGAAATTAAAAACATCCCCAATGAAGTACCTTTACAAGGGTAATCACCCCCCTTAAAGATCAGGAACAAACATATAGAGATCACCGATAGTGATATCAGGAACATAGACTGGGACGAGTTCATGGTGAGGTGTTCCCAGCTATGTGAAGGTCTAAAGACTACACCTCCATGGTCTACTCAGGCCTAGTTAATGTAGCAACCCATCCAATAGTCATCACATCTTCAAAGCTGATAATGACCCTAGCAAACCACTACAGCCCAGATGAGAGGGTAGTCAAAAACACAGAAGGATAAGTGCTTCTACATATAAGACCAAACATTATAGAAGAGGTCTTCCACCTCCAAGAGGGTGTAGATAAATTCTATGACTTCTTGATAGAAAAGTGCCTCAGGTGGTTCAGGAACAAAGGTGAGGAGGCATATGATATCAAAAATAAGGAATACCTCAAGCAACCTCTCCCAAATAATAAACTAGATAAGATAGACCTTAGGAGAGGATACCTAAAAGATGGCATCCAGGCAACAGTAACACTTATAATCCAAGTTTATGGACTACCTCTATCCATCAAAATTGAAGAATGAATGATCCTACAAATAGAAAAGATCAAGTACCACAAGGCAAGGTTTGATTAGGCCACCATCATAAGTGACAGTCTAGATGAGCAGTTGACCGTGGTTAAACATAATCCAAAATTCTACATGAGTACATACATAGTCTACTTGTTAGCCGCACAAGTAGACTATTTGGGGCTCACTAAAAGGGGGAACATCAATGACCAAAATGCATTTCCCCATATTGTATATCTGCAACTAGTGAGAAAGGAAAACATGCCAAAAGATAGCCCAGAGTACAGGATAGTGAATGATGCTTTCATCTTTGCAATCATTGGATCAATTGAAGTTGATTTCATGAAGAGAATGTCAGAAGAAGAAGTTTCCAAAGTAAGGGCCATTAGGGCCTATTTCATATAGTTCATGAAATTTACATACATCCAGGTGGTAGGATCTACGTTGAATCCAAAGAAGCTCCCTAGGTACCCATCTGAATGGGTAATTATTCTAGAAATGGCCAGACAGCTTGTAGATTCTTATGAGCACATAAAGCATAAAAAGAAGCATTGTTGGGACTTCCCTATCCTCCTAGGCCCATACACTTTTGAGGACAGAAATTTTTCAATTCCTTGGCGTTTGAGTGGGAAGAGTGCCCACTTCAATTATACAAAATTGTTAGGCCTTGATTCAACCCAATAGGTACATACAACTACATCATTGGCAAATTCTAAATCCATGAGTTACACCTTGAAGATCACTAGATAAACTATATGGATGATCATGAGGTTAGAATTATGGACAATTGCAGAATGTCCCTTACCCTTGCATAGGTGACCTTCAAGGCCCCAATTCCCTGAAAGGTTTGGAAGAAATATTCAGATAATGTGGTGCACTCAATTTATACTATGGACAAGATATACAATAGGCCCATCCTAAATGTAGAAATTGATAAAGATGAAAATAATGATATCGATATTCCAATCTTATCATGTGGTCAGAAGAACAAAGGCATTGATTAAAAGGCCCTATCAAATGGATCCTATTCTTGTAAAGACATTGATGGATACACCTAGAAATAAGAGAGGGGAGAACAAGGTAAGGGATAAGGATAAGGTCATGAGGAAGAAATTAATGAGAGAGAAGGTGGGCAAGAAGGTGAATAGGAAAAAAATTTAGAAGAGGAGGTGACCCCCAGACCACAAAAATTGTCTTCAATCCTCCACATTTCTGCATATGAGCCAGTCACTGCCTTTAGGAAACCTACTTGGTTTACTAAAGAGATTCGGCCTTGAAAAAGAATGTACACTGATGAAGAGGAAGGAGAAGACATGAGTATGGCATTCTTGGGGAAAGCCTTCCATTAGACAGAGGCTAATATACAAACAAGGACCATATCCTTCATCACCCAAGACACTAGTGGTTGCTGTAAAGTAGAGGTGGTAGTTCCCTCTACTACCACCCCTCAAGAATAGATAACCCTTGAAGATTATACATTTGAGGAGGTAGATCTAGGAGAGCCTACCAGGGAAGGGAGCAAGGCATTGGCAGCCCTAGGGCTTAAACATTCTCTAGGATTCATGAGGAAGGAAAAGGAAACAATCAAGTCCTTAACAGAGAAAAGGAGGCTCTAAAGTTCATTCATAAAATAGTGGGTCCCATTGACACTAGTTTCTCGGAGGCCTCATTACAAGCCATGTTAGAAAAGAGAGCCACTCTAGACTTACTAGCAAGTGTGACCCCATCTTTCATCGAAGCAAGAGTAGATTGGAAGAATGATTTTGAGCAATACGGAGAAGGGGTTATCAAGCTCATATTCATGCCTTACAGATTCATCCTAATTGAGGCCAAAAAGTTGATTGATCTAATGGAAAATGAGGAGGGACAGGATTCTAAAGGAATCAAATGGAAGGATATTCTCCAAGACCTCAAGGTTATCAAGAAGCAATGCTTTGAGATCCTGGTCAAGATTTACGAGGGTGAAGAGCTAGAAAAATTCAAGACCTAGATCAAGAGCATATCCAAAATAGTTATGGTCTACAAAAAATTCATATCTCACATAATGGAGAAATAAAAGGAATTCATGGATTGGGCAGAAGAAATAGAAGGTTTCTTCACAGGGATTGGTTTAGAATTATACAGGGATCAACAAAACAAAAACCCTACGCCTGGAAAAAGAAGTAATACAATAGTTTAGAGATATCTTGGTAGGTGTTAGCACCAAAGAGGCCCCACACAAATTGTTCTATTCAAAAGAAGACATGGATAGGATGTCTAAACAAGAAGAAGAGATCAAATTATTTGCTTATGAATTGACCATTTTCAGAGAGAAGCAAGAACGAAGGATTAATAAGGTCAAGAGGAAGGAAATAAATTATGAGATAGTTCAAGAGATTGTGAAAAGGCTCTGAGCTGCCCATCTAGAGGTGTTTTTGAACTGACTCCTCATAGTCCTTCAACCATTTTGAGAAACACGGTTTTCACACAGCCATTTTCTCCAAAGGCAAAGTCTGAAATTTGGCCTTTCGGCCTATGCAAATTTTTGGCCTTTCAGCCTGTTCAAATTATCGGCCCCTTTGGCCTTACCATATTTTGGCCTTTCAGCCTTTCTGCCTCCAAAAGGGCCAAAACCTTGGGGCCTCCAATTTTCATTCTGACACTTGAGCAATTTTTTGTCACTTGGAAAATTTTGGTGCAGAGATCGGAGTCTGAATTTCTAGGTCTTTCTAGCGAGATCACTTTTGTGCATGGCAGTTGAACTCCAAATCAGATAGGTGCCTAACTAAAATTTTTTTGGAATTACTAAGGGTCCTCTATCAGTTCCCACCTCAAAGAGAACCCTAAATGAAGATTCCAAGGGAGAACATCGAGATCAAGAAGAAGACTCCAGTTGCATGCAAAGAAACTCCATCTTCTTTCTCTCTTTTATTGGTGAGTTTGATCCCTCTTGCATAGAAAAAAAAACATTGTAAATGGATTAAAAATACATGTAAGTCATTTAGTATCATTTAGCAATATATTTCTTCAAGAAAAGTTTTAGTTTTAGTTCATTTTTCATTAATTTAGAGTTCCTGATGCCCTAATTTTGGCATTCAGAGTTTATAGATCAAAACTCTATATATTGCAATAAAAAACAATATAATAGGGTCATATTCTTAATGAAATAAAGATATACAATTGGTACTTCATTCGTGGTGTCATATTTTCTACTATATATGCGAAATTCATGAATGTGTGTATACTTGTTCATTATTTTCAAAGAGCCAATTGTTTTACTGTGTTTCAAATCTTTGTTTCTATTAGTTGGAGTTTGATGTTATCTACCTACCTTGTTGTGAAAAATGCATGGGAAAGATCATCCATTGGGATTAATGATAAATCCATCTTGTGTGTGCGTGCATTTTGGTGGCTTCACGATTTGATAGGTTTTGAAAATCTTGCACGAGCAAATATATTTTTTCTCCAAATGATTGCATCCATCGAGTATAGAATCATGACATTGTCTGATTTATACTTCATGGGTTTGTTCCAAATATCTGTATCATTCAATTCACAAGGGAAGATTGAAAATGGTTTATGTTCGTTAGGATTTCATTTTCAGAAATTTATTTCATTTCTTCTTACCTTACTCATTTAAATTCTGTCATAAATCTGAAAGTAATCATCTTTAAAAAACAAAAAATTGCATCCTTAATTAAAACATGAATCTTTGATAAATCAGAAAAGAACCAAAAAAGCACTAAATTTTTTTTGTGGTTTGATGTCTTGAACATACCAGCAAAGGCCTCCTCATGAACATTCACATTTATCTTCAACTGAGTAACCAAGCAGGTTGTACCATGACCCCGAAGAACCTTTGGAATAACTTCATTATTCTTTCAAGAGAGGAAATTGAATCTCAAGATCCTAGCAATTGACTTGTGTAAAAACAATGCTCAATAGAAGTGGCACTAGAAGGAGGGCCTCAAGACTGAAAATATGGATAACATTGGATCCTTTTCTCCAGAATGGTTTGAGCGAGTGCTTAGATCATCTCTAAAAATAGGCGAGTTCATTAAACTCACTCAGCATCGTAGAGCTCGCAGCGAAAAAGGAAAGACAAGAGAGAACTCCTCTCACCATCGTACTGAGTCACAAAACCCACTTGGACAGAAATCACACATCAATGTCTGGAATATTCCCATAGCCATAAATCAAAATAAAAACCATAACTTTTAAAATCATAATTTGCATCAACCTCGTCCAATGGCTTTTTTTTCCAACGCACAAAGTTCACCATTAAATTTTGTTGGACAGCTCCATGAATTGCCCAAAAATCCAGAGAATATTTGTACACATTTTATATATGGCGAATCAAGGATAGTAGAAGAGCACATCTATGTCTTCAAAGAAATTTTTAACCGCAAGGAGATTTCCCACCAAGACATTGTCTGTGGTATTTTCCAATACACTTTGGGAAAATTTTCATACAACTAGTGCCTGAATCTACCACAAAGATCCATCTCTGCATGGATCAGATTTCAAACCAAATTTCTCAATCAATTTAAGTTGTATGTGGATCCTTGTATGACACATCACCAGTTCATAATAATGAGAAAAGATCCTAAGGAGCCCATCGCTATGTTCAATCATCATTTCCACAAGATGCGTGAAAAGTTGGAAGCTCCTTACACCATACCAGAGGCAGCCATCATACAAGCTTACCTCAAAGATCTAGACCCCTTCACCTAAATCTTTTTGAGAAGACTCCCACTTGTAGATAGAGACACAATGGAAAAGGTATATAACGAAACCTTAACATTCACACAACAAATGGAGCCACAAGAAGGGAAATTTTCAACCATTCCCATCATTAACAACACTGCTGCCCCACATCCATTTTTCAACAAGAATTCAAGCTTTGGTCACTCACCCATATTTGCTAAATCTAATTCCAGCGTAGCCATTTGCAACCCTACCATCATCATCACTTATCCTAGTTATGAGGCTCATAAAAGAGCATTTGTAGAATAGAGGGTTGTGACTCAAGCTAAACATAAAACTCACTTAGTCTATGAGTTGGATTCCATAAAAAAAACCTTGTCCAAAATCACAAATGAGCTCACTCAAATGAAGTTGAATCCTTCCCAAAACCAAACTGGGTACCAACGAGCACCAACTGGTCCAAATACTTATCCCTAGAATTAGAATCATAGTTTTGACATTTACAACAATAACAACAATACATAGGATAAGCCGTTTGGGTAGAAAAGATAGAATATACCATGGAACACCAAGCCCAACAATGCTAGTATACCAGCAAATAATGCTAACACCTATGAAGCTGCGGAGGCCAATTTTGTTGGGGCTCGAAATTAACACCAAGTCAAAAACATATATGGAAGCAACTCCCATAATCAGTATCCCTAGGATCCATAGGAACCACTCATTCAGTTCAATACCATGATTTTTGATTCCTATGAATCAAGAAATGGATAAAATTTAGGCCCTTGTCTGGGAGAAGAAGAGTTTATATTCCCATTCCAGAAAGAAAATGAGCATGAGTACTCAGAATTTCATGCCTTCCATAATGATCATCAAAATTCCTACATCTATGGAGTTGAAAGGAACCTATGACCAATGGCATACCTCCAATTAAACAAGAAACTCCACCAGATCCCTGAGCAAGCAATAATCCTGCGCCACCAAGAGGTCTGAATGCTCCTACATTATCCCCACCAAACACGTTCACTAATTATAGAAACCCGACATGGTAAAATGAAAAATATAGTGCAGTTGAATAAATAAAGAAAACAAAGGTGAACATATCCATGTTTGAGATGCTTCAAGTTTTCCCTTCTCACAGAGAGAATCCCTCCTGAAATCCTTGGACCATTTGAAGTAAGGTTCAACAATTGGCAATGCAAAGACCACCTCTAATGTCAAAAATTTTGAATCTTTCATTGCAATGTTTAAAGACAAGATAGAGGTACCACCATTCCTACGCATTCTGCAAATATTTGGGAAGAACCTACACAACTTCTTGATTGATTCTAAAGCATCTTGTAACATCATGTCGTTATCCATCTATCAAAAACTAGGAATGACTCCACAAACAACAAACAGAGTGGTGATCCAAATTGACAGAACATAAGTCAAGGTGATTGGTGTTCTCAAAGATGTACATATCCAACTGGTTGCCGACACAAGGATACAAGAGTACATTGATGTGCATGTACTAGCTATCCCTGAAACTTATGGAATTCTACTAAGTAGAGAATGGACCAAATGCTTGAGAGGATGGTTGTCCACAAATTTTATGTAGATGTGGTTACCATTGAAAGGACTGAACAACCAAACCAAGATTGATGCTAAGCCTAAGTTAAGAAGGATGATAACTAAATATAATGCTCCTAATGAAGTCATGTTCACATAGACCGACCTAGGCATACATGTGTTCTAAAAACAAATCATAGACAAAGAGAAGGAAGAGGCAGAAGAAGAAGTTAGCATGGAAGACCCCATAGATCAAGGCATCATAAACCTAAGGACCAATTCCATACCCAAAGGAATGGTCAAACTAGAGAGGATTTTTGACATCAATGGGTCTGCTATGAAAAAATGTCCATATATACCACCCGATGGTAAAGAGTACGAAGCATACAATCTTGGCACCAAAGATGAGATGAGAGAGGTTCACATTGGGAGAGTATGTACCAAAGAGGAGAAAGACGAGATGGTCCACCTCCTTACCGAATATCAAGATGTCATAGCTTGGAGTTATGAAAAACTAAAAACATACAAGACCTTAGTCATTGTGCATAATATCCCACTGAAGCTAGATTCTAAACCATTTTTCCAAACTCAAAAGCTCGTTAATACTACTATGGAGCCTTTGATACAAAAGGAACTCTAGAAGTTGTTGGATGCTAGGATCATATTCCCCATACGACACTCCACATGGGTGGCCAACTTGGTACCCATGAGAAATAAGACTGGTGAGATTAGACTGTGCATGGACTTCCAAAACCTGAATAAAGCCTCTCAAAAGGATAACTACCCACTCCCTTCTCTTGATGAGGTATTGTGAGTAATGAATGGTTCCCAAACGATGGACTCTTTCTAGATGGCTATTCAGGATACAAAAAAGTAATGGTGAAAGAGGAAGATAGATTAAAGATGAAATTGACCACTAAATGGGGGACACTCGCCTATCAACGAATGCCTTGAGGTTTGATCAATTTCAGGGCCACTTTCCAAAGATAAATGGACACTACCTTCATAGGCCTAGTCAGTACATGTATTATCATCTACATGGATGATCTGACTAGTTTTTTCAAAACAACGGGAAAATAATATAAGTGATTTAAGGAAGGTCCTCTAGAGATGCAAGAAATACAGGATTTCCTTAAATCCTAAAAAAATGTGTATTTGGGGTGAAAAAGGGCAAGTTGCTTGGACACATAATTTTAGAAACATGGATAGTAATTGACCCTGGTCGGGTCCAAGCCATTCTCAAGCTAACACCACCTCACAGTCACAAAGAATTGAATTCTTTCTTTGGGAAGATTAAATTTGTAAGGAAGTTCATCACCAATTTTGCCAAGATAGTAAAACCACTCAATAACATGCTAAAGATTAAGGATGCTAAGATATAGTGGACTCCCCAGTAAATAATTCATTTAATGAAATTAAGAAAGCCATAGCCACAGCCCCTGTCCTTGTCAGTCCGGACTACACTATTCCCTTCAAAGAGTACTCTTTCACATCAGAACATTCTTGCATCGACATACTCACATAGAAGAAGGATAGGGAGAACAAGAGACCAATAGATTTCATGATTTCTCCCCTTAATAATGTTGAATTCAAGTAACCCAACCTAGAAAAAAAATCTTTTGCGATAGTCAAAGTGGTAAAGAAATTCTGGCACTACATCTTGAGAAGCAAAGTTTTCAGGATAGTCCCATACACAGCTGTAAAATCTATGCTGAAGAAAAATGATGGGGAGCTCCTCTACTAGAGCCTTCTATCTCTCTCCAAGACCTTCACTTGGTCTTTCTTAAGGTCTCTTTTTCTACTCTAACTAGATGATTCTTTCCTAATACCCTAACTCCCTAGGAACTTCCCACCAACTTCAAACTCCTCTCTGTTCTCTCCTCCATAGCTTTCTTGCATCCATGGCTTCACTAGCCTCCAGCCACTCCAGTAGGGTCAACTACTCAAGGATTGTTTTCCCAACTCCTCTTAGGTCTAATCTAACCTCTATGGATTCAATTTTGTGAATCTTGCACCCATTTTCCAATCAAGTTCCAAAATCAAGTCTTTTAGGCCTTGTAGCCTTTTTAGGCCTATTAGCCCTCCTAATCACTGAAAATGGGATTTTCCTCCTAAAACCCCTTAACAAACCTAGAAAAAATGTTCATATTCTTTCTGTTTTTTCCTTCCACTTTAATATTTTCTTGGTCTCTGGGCTCAACTCTGTCCGTACATTGGACTTCTACCAAACCCCTAAGAACAAGGGTTTCAAGGGCATGAAGACTGGTCTAGTTTCTTGATCTTTCTTCCACTGATCTAATGAGCTCCTCAGAACTCCTCCTTCCATCAAAATGACTTCACCTCATTCCCCTACACTCTACTATAACTTATTGGCACATACCAATCAACTTGCAACCTCCATTGTTGCTGCTTTGCTTAGTCACCCTAGCCAGAATAGCTAGTACTCGCCTAGGGCCTAATTGTTTTCAAGCTTCCCCTACACACACACACACACACTCCAAAAGCCATATGTAAAAATTTTATACAAGTCTCTAATGGATTCCAAGTGGTCATGGAATTTGAACCATGGGAACACCAAAGAAACCCATTCTTTACATAACTGGACCAAAACTGGCCAGTGAACTTACAAAATGCAATAATTTAAATAAAACTTAACCAGAAAGTACAATCTACTAAACTAATGCCACAAATATCTTAGTAACTATATTTCAGACACTACCCATTCATTAATTCAATCCAATGACGTGGTGGATGATGGCTTTGTAACTTAATTACATTGTCAAAATGTTCCTTCACAAACACTAGTCCATACAATGTCAAATTTAACTATCAGATTAGGGTTGAAATCAACTTATATCCTCCTATCCCACCTTTCTAGACCCTCTAGTCATAATTTTTCCACCATAAGAACCGATTCCTAAAAACTAGGAAATGTTGTCATGACAACTTTGACAACTTTTTGTCAAAATGACAATTTTCCCATTTTGAGTCCTAATTGGTTCTGAACCTTACCAATTGACCTCAAATGACTAGATAACATTAAAACCTTAAAAATATTCCCACTTTGGCACTTTGGTCAACCTTTGACTTTTGAGTTGACTTCTAGGTTCTAGACCCCTAGAATCAACTAGACCTAACAACATACAAACCCTAATATTTCTTAACTTTAATCACACCTCAAAACATACTAGGGACTTTATAGATTAGTCCTTATTCATGGATGGTTGGCCAAACCAACCTACAAGCCAAAATGTCTCAAGATCTTATTAAAGACCTTAGGGTGCTCCTACACCATCCTCCTCCTGTAACAAGAAAGCCAAGGTACATGTGGTGCCATGAACTCCTCACTGATTCCATGCTTCTTGAAGTCACTCTCATCTATCCAAGTGGCTTCTGACTCTGGTTGCTATCTCCAGTTCACTAGATGCTCCATATAGACTTTGTGTCTTGTCTTCTTCTTCACCCTTGAGTCCAAAATCTTCTCCACTTGTGGCTTGACTTGTTCCAGAGTCTTGAACTCTCCCATGTCCTTATGCACCTATGTATTGTACTTCAACTCATCCATCTCTGACCCCTTATACTTGATCAAATCTTTCACATTGAAGATTGGATAAATTGACATCTCCTTAGGCAACTCCACCTTATAAGCATTAGGCCCATACTTAGCCAATATCTTACAAGGTCCAATTATTTTCATCTATAGTTTACTAGGTATCCCATTTTTTATTCTTGCCTTATTCAAGAACACCATTACTAACTCTCCCATTTCAAACTGCAAATCTCTTCTTCCCTCATCTCTTTTTGCCTTCAACTTTTGATTGGCCTCCATTAAGGTCTTTTTCACTTGTTCATGAACTTCCTTCATTGATTGTGCGAAATCATCAACATGCCCACTAGATCCCTCATATCCTTTGAAGTCTTTGAGCTCCATCACACCCCTTGGATGTGCCCCATACACAATCTCAAATGGATTTTTTCCTGTAGTCCTATTTGTGCTATCATTATAGGCAAATTTTTCCTCTGGAATAACTTTCTCCCATCCTTGTCCATATTCCTTTGTCAGGCATCTAAGCAAGTTCCCAAGAACTTTGTTGATTACTTTAGTTTACCCATCCATTTGAGGATGATAAGTAGATCCATGAGACACATTTGTGCCTAGTCTCTTCCATAGGGTCTTCCAAAAGTGACCCATGAACTTCACATCCCTATCTGCAACAATGCTCATTGGTAGGCCATGAATCCTCACTACTTCTTTGAAAAACAAGTAGGCAATATGGCTGGCATCATGTGTTGTTTTGCATGGTATGAAGTGGCTCATTCTACTAAACCTGTCTACCACTACAAATACACTGTCTAAACCAGTTGGAGTCCTAGGTAATCCCACTATGAAGTCTATACTTATGCACTCCCAAGGTCTACTTGGGATGGGTAATGACTGGTAAAGTCTTGCATTTGATGAAGTTCCTTTAGCCTTCTGATATATGCCACACTGCTCCACATATCTTCTCACTTCCTTCTGCATCTTTGGCCACCAATAGAACCTTTCGACTAGGTCCAATGTCTTATTTAGTCCAAAATGTCCACTTAGGATCCCATTATGTTTCTCCTGACTGTGGTTCTCTCTCATTGAGCCTTTTGGAACACAAAGTTGCTTTCCTTTGAATAACAACCCATTCTACAATTTATACTCTGCAAACTCACTATAAAAGTGATTCTCAAAATCTTTGCACACTTTGTAAATCTATGAGAAATCTGAATCTCCCTCATATAGGTCCTTAAAACCTTCAACTCTTATACTTTGTAACTGAATCTCTTGGATGGTAAGTAGTCTCCTACTAAGGGTATTTGCAATTTTTTTTTGCACCCCCTTCTTATGTTTTATAGTGAAGGTATATGACTGTAGGAACTCCATCCAATTTATGTGCCTCAAGATAAGCTTGTCTTGAGTGTTTATGTAACTCAATGTTTGGTTATCTATAAATAAAACAATCTCTTTAGGCAATAAATAATGCCTCCACTTCTTTAAGGCTTGCACGAGAGAATATAGGTCCAAGTCACATGAAGAGTACCTAGACTTAGCCTCAGCTAGTCTTTCACTGAAAACGGCCACATGCATCCCTTCTTGGCTTAGGATAGCTCCTACTGCAATGTTTATTGCATCAAACTCAACAATGAATGGTTTGTCAAAACTATGTAACAACAATATAGGCTGAGTAGCCACTTCCTTCTTCAACTTCTCAAACCCCTGATTAGCTGCCATGGTCCACAGAAACTTTGCTTTTAATCATCCTTTTATAGTCTCTAGGACTAGAGCACAAATCTCACTGAATCTTCTAATGAACTTCCTATAGATTTGGGCTAACCCATGGAAGCTCCTAACTTCTGTCCCTGTCTTAGGATTAGGCCAGTTCAAGATAGCCTCTACTTTCTCTTTATCCATTTTCAAGTCACCCTTGGAAACTAAAAATCCAAGGTAGACTAACTCTTCCTTCATGAACTCACTCTTCTCAAGGTTTATTGTGAACTTCTCTTCCTAAAAATTCTTCAACACTAACTCCAAGTGTTTCATATGCTCCTCTTTGGTTTTAATGAATATGAGGATGTCATCTAAATAGACAACTACAAAAACTCCTATATAGTCCTTCAAGACTTCATTCATCACCCTCATAAAGGTGCTTGGTGCATCGGTAAGCCCAAAGGGCATAACTAACCATTCATACAACCCCTTTGTAGTCTTAAATGCAGACTTCCACTCATCACCCTCTTTCATCCTAATTTGATAGTACCCACTCTTTAAATCAATTTTAGAGAAGTACTTGGCACCCCCCAAGCAATCAATCAAGTCTTCTATTCTAGGAATTAGAAATCTATACCCGATAGTTATTATATTTATTGACCTAGAATAAGTACACATCCTCCACTTATCTCCCTTCTTAGGAGCCAACACCACTAGGACAACACAAGGGCTGATGCTTTTCCTAAACAATCCTTGATCCAATAACTCTTGCACCTTCCTGGATATCTCCTTGTTTTTCTCTGGTGTCATCTTGTATGCAGCTTTGCTTGGAAAGGATGCTCCTGGTATGAATTCAATCTCATGACTTATCTCCCTCTTTGGTGGTAGTGAAGCTAGTGTACCCTCACAAATTATATCCTTGAACTAATCCAACAGTTCTCTCACCACTTTTGGAATAAGTGCTTGCTTATGAGTCTCCTCCTCCTTTGTCTTTAACAATATTGCTTAGCCAACTTCTTCATCTTTCATATCCCTTAGGAATTCTTTCTCATTCATCAACATGGCACTGGATTATGCCTTCTCCACTATGTCCTCTTCTATCAAAGACTGGATTTTGAAAGTTACCCCATTTTTCTTGAAGGTGTACTTGTTATCCTTCTGATTATGGACAACTTCTCTGTCAAACTGCCATGGTCTGTCAAGCAGCAGATAGCAAGCATCCATTGGTAGCACATCACATAGTATCCTATCTTGATACTTCCCAATGGAAAATTCTACCCACACTTGTTCATTCACCAAGATGTTTTAACCCTTATTCAACCATGTAAATTTATAGTGACACACATATGGGATTTTGGTGAGTTTCAACTTCTCTACTGCCTCCTTAGATATGACATTATCTGTTGACCCTGAATCGATGATCATCTTGCACACTTTCCCCAATATCTTGCACTTCACTCTGAAAAGAGCCCTCCTCTTCTTGTGCTCATCTTTCGTGGGTGTCTTGATTAGGATCCTTCTCAACATGAGGTGTTCTCCTTTATCTAAATCTAGAATCACCTCTTATTATTTAGAGAAATATTCTTCTTGGACATAAGCTATCTTCTTCTCCCCTTGAGAGGATGTTGGTTTATCTAGACACCTATATGTAGGATGCCCCATCTATCCATAATTGTAACATTTCATGGAAGAAAAGTGAGAGCTTCTCCCAAAACCTCTTGATCTTCCTCTGCCACTATTGTAAGAACTTCTTCCTTTGTTATTGTATCCACCCTACTACTTGTTTCTTGTCCTTGCTGTGAATATATGGAGTCACTTTATCCTCTACTGTCATTGCCTCTTCCACTTGAACCTCCTCTATGGCTACCTCTATTGTCTCTACCCCTTCCTCTATTTATAGAAGTAGAATCTTGTTTCTTTTTTAGTTTCTCTTCCACTTTCAAAGCCATTTTATGAATGGAATTTAGAGTAAAAATAATAAGTTCTTCTTGAATTTTCCACCTTAATCCATTAAGATATCTTGCAACTTTGATGCTCTCTATCTCTTGGATTCTTGATCTAAGACAAAGTTTTTTAAATTCCTTAGTCTAGGCTGGCACATCTAGGTCTTTTTTCCTAAGGTTCTACCTCTTCTTATGTAGTTGAATGTCATAGTCTTCTAGAAGGTAATTCTCCCTCACCTTTTCAACCATTGTCTTCCAATTTGATATGGGCTTCTTTCCCTCTTTCTCTCTTTCTTCTTGCAAGAACTTCCACCATGTAAGTGCTTTCCATCTTAGCCTTGATTTGGCTATCTTCACCTTTTGTGCTTTTGTAATCCCTTCACACTCGAAGTGATTCTACATCCCTTCAAGCCATTCCATAACCATTTCAATTTCCATCTTACCAGAGAATACTGGTATTTCTTCTAGAGCCTTTCCAATCAATGCCTTGAGTGCTTTGATGAATTGTTCCTCAGGTAGAAGAGGACCAGGCTCTGGTTCTACTTCCTCTTCTACTAGTTTCTTTCCTTTATCTATTCCTTCATACATTTATTCTCTCAACTTGATGACTGTCTCTGCAACCTCTACCATCTTAATCTTCATTTCCTCCATTGCTTCTTCAAGAAGCCTATTATTGATTTGTTGCTCTAACAAATCCTTGGCCAACTCTGCATTGGTCACCATGATGTTCTCACCTATGGATTCACTCCACTCTATCATGCACTAATTCTACTCCCAAGCCTTTCAATGGCTCTGATGCCAATTTGATGGGGAGATCCTCTCCTAGAACTTTCTAGCTCTCTCCAAGACCTTCACTTGGTCTTTCTTAGGGTCTCTTTATCTACCCTAACTATAGGATTCTTTCCTAATCCCCTAACTCCCTACAAACTTCCCACCAACTTAAAACTCCTCTCTATTCTCTCCTCCATATATTTCTTGCATTCATGACTTCACTAGCCTCCTGCCACTCCAATAGGGTCAACTACTCAAGGATTGTTTTCCCAAGTCCTCTTAGGTCTAATCCAACCTCTATGGATTCAATTTTGTGAATCTTGCACCCATTTTCCAGTCGAGTTCCAAAATTAAGTTGTTTAGGCCTTGTAGCCTTTTTAGGCCTTGTAGCCTTTTTAGGCCTATTAGCCCTCCTAATCACTAAAAATGGGATTTTCCTCCTAAAACCCCTTAACCACCCTAGAAACAATGTCCATATTCTTTATGGGTTTTTATTCCCCTTTAATATTTTCTAGGTCTCTGGGCTCAACTCTATACGTACATTGGACTTCTACCAAACCCCTAAAAATAAAGCTTTCGAGGGCATGAAGACTGGTCTAGTTTCTTGATCTTCTTCCACTGATATAATGAGCTCCTCATAACTCCTCCTTCCATCAAAAGGACTGAACTTCATGCCCCTACACTCCACTATCACTTATTGGCACATACCAATTAACTTGCAACCTCCATTGTTGCTGCTCTGCTCACTCACCCTAGTCAGAATACCTAGTACAGGCCTGATTGTTTTCAAGCTTCCCCAGCACACACACATTCCACAAGCCATATGTAAAAATTATATACAAGGCTCTAATGGATTCCAAGTGGTCATGGAGTTTGAACCACGGGAACACCAAAGAAACCCATTCTTTACATAACTGGCCAGTGAACTTACAAAATGCAATAATTTAAAAAAAAATTAACTAGAAAGTATAGTCTACTAAACTAATGCCACAAAGATCTTAGGAACCAAATTTCAGACACTATCCATTCATTAATTCAATCCATTCAATCCAATCAAGTGGTGGATGATGGCTTTGTAACCTAATTACACTGTCAAAATGTTCCTTCACAAACACAAGTCCGTACAGTGTCCAATCTAATTGTCAGATTAGGGTTGAAATAAACCTATATCCTCCTATCCCACCTATCTAGACCCTTTGGTTGGTATTTTTGCACCATAATAACTGATTTCTAAAATCTATGAAATGTTGTCATGACAACTTTAAAAGTTGTCATGACAACTTTGACAACTTTTTGTCAAAATGATAATTTTCCTATTTTGAGAGTCCTAATTGGTTCCAAACCTTACCAATTGACCTCAAATGACTAGATAATATTAAAACCTTAAATATATTCCCACTTTGGGACTTTGGTCAACCCTTTGACTTTTGAGTTGACTTCTAGGTTCTAGACCCCTAGAATCAACTAGACCTAACAACATACAAACCCTAATATTTCTTAACTCTAATCACACCTCAAAACACACTAGGAACTTTATAGATTAGTATGTATTCATGGATGGTTGGCCAAACCAACCTACAAGAAATAATGTCTCAAGATCTTATTAAAGACCTTAGGGTGCTCCTGCATCACAAAATGAGTTAGGAGAGTGAAGAGGAAAATGGATGGCCATCCTGCAAGAGTTTGACCTATAAATCTAGCCAATGAAACTAGTAAGAGGCCAAGGCCTGACTAAGCTAATTTCTGAAGTGGAAGAAGGTCTAGTATGCCAAACTTACATTGATCAAGGTGTGATCACTGATATATGGTATCAAGATGTGGTCTACTACCTACTAGAGAATAGCTACCCAGAGGAGATGAATATCTCACAAAGAAGGGCTTTGAAAATCAAAAGAAGCTCCTACATGTTGAAGAATGGGAAACTATATAAACACAATAATGAGGGTCTATACCTGAGATGCCTGGATAGGCTCAAAGAAAAGAAAGTACTAGAATATTTTCATGACAGATACGAGACAAGACATGGTTAAGCTGAGGTAGCTGCTCACCAAATCCTAACGACAGGATATTTTTGGCCAACATTGTTCAAAGATACTGGAGAACACATGAGATCATTTCACACTTTCCAAACAAGGGCAACCTGAGAGAAATATAGAAATTCCCTTATAGCTAGTATACAAGGTGTTAATCTCTAAGTTTTTGTTGATCATTTAGTGTCCACACTTAGTCATCTATTCAGGCAGTTTTGGTCGACTACCACTGTGGTAGAGATAAAATAGTATAGGCTGAGCTACTTGGCAAGTCATTTGTGAGCAGAAAAGATCATAGATGTTGAGCTATCCATAAATTCAATGCCGAGTGCCAGAGACTTAAGAGCTGAGTAAGATGGTTTTGCATACATGTAAGATATGACACAAACTTTAAGATAATATGTTTGGGCTGACTTATGGGTGTTTTGGGCCGACAAATGTGAAGCATTTAATATTCTCTATAGAGTTAATTACGCATTTAATTGTTTTATCCTATGCGTGGCATGAAGCCAATCATAAAATTGGAATGCCTAGGAGGCTTAAGTTTCATTTTTGATTCTTGATCTAGATCTATTTTCCAGATTTGAAGTGTATAATAAGATTGCTTCTTACCCTAATTAGAGTGAGAAATTGGAGAGCACATAGAGAATGTGCATACATACATGAGAGTTGTGTGAAGGGTTGTTTTGTCAAGAAGCATAGATCTAGCAGAGTAGAAGAGCAGTGAGCAGTAGAGTAAGGACATATCAGATTACAAGATCAGAAAAGGCATTATAAAGAGGAGATCTGTTATCAGCATTAGAGTGCATATTGAAGGATCATATCTTGAGACATTCTAACAAGTGTATCAGGTGAAATCTCTTAACAAAGTGGTTATAGAAGGCCTTTCTAAATCTCTTACCAGAGTGCTTACTTTAGTGTAAGTTGAAATCCTTTCACAAGGTAGATTGTAATGATCTAAAACTCCTAACCGGGCAGACCTTTAACCAGGTAGATTGCATATTGTAAAAAAAAATTTGTAGCCCTAATATGCACACTTTATTTTTGCAGTAGTAAAGAATTTTTGTGTGTCATCCCCACCCCAGTTTTACCTATTTGGGTTTCTAGGTTACCAAATTCTGTGTATTGTGTTATTCATTTATTGTCATGGATGCTACTAGATGTTAGATTGATTACAAATTTATATGAATGTCGATCAGTTTGTTTTAACGTGATTAAAGTTCAAGATCTGATTCACCCCCCCCTCTTAGTATCTTGCTTTCCCAATATTGTATTTCCAACAATTGGTATCAGAGCTATGTTCTCCTACAAAAGGTTTTAATCAGCTTGAGAGTATAGATCTAGAGATGGATATTTATAGATTGGGTAAATTAATTGAGAATCAAAAGATTGAAATCCAGCTAGCATTACATCAGCTTGAGACAGCTAGACAAGAGTTGAGGAATTCATTGACATCTAGGAAAGATTTGGCCAAACAAATGAATGATACTCATTATCAAGAAGAATACATTGCAAATCTATTTTAGAATGGAGATTCTACTGAGAGCAATGCAACAATTGTAGATCTACTAGAAAAGAACAATGTATTGTGTGAATAAGTCAGAAACCTAAAAAGAGAACAAGAAACGCAAATAGTAGGACTATGTGAAGTAGTGGAACAAAAGAAGAAAGGTGAAGATGACAAAGCTATGGCAGAAGAAGATAAAATAATGATGATTGTCAGACTTGATGAAAGGACACATGTTATGCAAATAATGACAATCAATCAGGTTGACATGGAAAATCAACTGCTACTTGCAAATTAGGAGATCAGTAGGAAAGACTTGGAAATTGTGAATCTGAGATCTGAGAACAGTCAATTGAAAGCTGATTTGAAATCTAAGAAAGAACTGAATGAAAGGTTGAATAAACCTAGTGAAGCTTTGACTCATTTTGAGAATCTAATGGAAGCATCAAGGAGACCAAAAGATTCTTCTAGATTAGGTCACACTGAACCAAAAACATCTATTGAGAAAGGAGAATCATCAAAGATGGGTGAAAAGAGGAACGCAAAGACAAAGAGAAAAAAACTATTATGCCACCACTGTGGAAAACCAGGACACACTGCAAACATTTGCCGAAGCAAGAATGGTAAGTCCAATCCTAAACCTAAGCTCAATGGTTATTGCTTTAACTATAAGAAATTTGGACATAAAGCACATGAATTTTGGGCCAAGGCTAATGATGCACCTACCACATCAAGAATTAATGGATATTGTTATAATTGTCAAAAATTTGGACATAAGGCACAAGATTGCAGATCTAATGCTAAACAACAATAGACATCAAAGACACAAGAAAAAGCACCAAGAAAAGGCAACACTTAAAATTGGGATTATAACACAAGGCAAAGTTGTCATTATTGTAAAGAGTATGGACATGCACCTGAAGACTACATAAAGACACATTTCAGAGGAAGATCTAAGAGTTGGATGAATGGAAGCCTAGTTTGTTTTAGTTTTTTGAAAATTGCTCATACTAAGAGAGAGTGCAAGATAAGAGTACCTACTCCCACTATTGAGGAAATTAGAGCATAGATGAACCAGACATGGGTAAGGAAAATAGAGTTGACCAGCAGTGAAACTACCGAAGCCAAGGTCACCCAATCCAATGGATCAGGTGATCACACAATCTCAAACTAAGGAGAATAGGTATGTAAGGAACTGTATTTAAATTTCATATCCTACATCAGTTCGTAACATATACTGTGCCAAAGTCCATATATGTATATGATAAGATGCATCAGGACATATTTTAAAGTTAAAGTATCGAGAAAAGTCACTTAAGCACTAGAGGTGTTGAGCATCAGTATTATAAGAAGACCAAGCTTGTTGGCATATGTGTCGAGCTAGTTTGGGTTGCAATCGAGAGATTGTAGAAGTTGGTCGAGGACAGCTATTTTACACTAACTCCAACGGACAGAACATTTATTGCAAACCTACCTCAAACCCTATAAAGGGATGAATCATTCATGATTCATTTCACCATGTGATTTGGGATTTCTTGAATTGTTGAAGCATTGGCGAACTTGGTTTCAGCAGAGATTTTCAAAGAATTCTATAGCGTGTCGTCAGCTATTCAGAAAAAGTGCAAACTTCGATAGTTGTCGAGGTACTCTATTTCATCTTTGAAACCCTTTATCATGAAATCATGGCTGCTAGTTTGTCTACACTAGTTAAAGGAATGAAGAAGGAATTGAGAGAAGTTTAATTAGTGAGGAGCAACACTTGTGCGCCTCACAATTTTTGACCCGTTCCTAAGAGCATGATCAAAGGTGATCTGACTGGAGCCCTATCTTCAATCCTTCTGAAGGTACTCATGATTCATGACATTAGGGAATGTTAAATGTGTAAAATCAGTGAAGTTGGAGACCACAAGCTGAGGGAATCCTATGGGAAACTATGTATAGATGGAGCGCTAAAACCCAAACACAATCATTTAGCTGAGGAGGGTTAAATCGAGCCCTAGAGTTTTTGAGGAATTTTAGGGAAGAATGGATCAAAATTGTTCTTAGGAGGGTACATGATATGAGCATTTGGTTTGAGAATGGACCAGTAAAGATTACCAAGGATATCATATGTCGTATAACTGGTTACCCTACTATCAATGGGGAAAGGACCATGAAATGTGAGAGTAAAGAAGATATAGAGAAGGCCACTAAAGCCATCTAGAACAAGAGAGGAATGACTATTTCCACTATTGAAGACCTAGAACTTGATTTTGTTGTGATGGTTATAGCTCACAAGTTCTATCAGTCAAGCCGACTGGATAGCATGCCTTGCATTGTAGTAGACCAAGCATGGAAGATCATCAAGATGGATCACACATATGACTTGGCTGAGCTATAACTAACACAACTTGCTAAGAACCTTGCATCAATCAGGAAAGTGAAGAATTCTGTGTAAATTTTGATCCTTGCTTGTATGCATATTTTTCTATGTTCAAAAGACTTTTCCTACCTATGGAAACATAGTATGGAAAATAGATAGACCTATCACCCAACAGATAAATGTACTGATTCAACAGTTAGGTGATAATTTTGATAATGTGATGGGAACATACTTTCTGGAGTTCAAGAAAAGTATGAGACTGAGAAGCAGAATTCCTAGTTCACTAGTGGAACAACATTATGAGGATGTGTGTTTTATAGTTGACATAGATTACACTTATGTTCAGGCTGTAGTACCTAGGGTATCATGGTTAAGGCCATTACCTTATGAAGTAAACATAGATGAAACATCTGCAGCAATCACAACACTCCTAGCAGAGGATATTGAAAGTACTACTAAACATTTTGGTAATTATGAAGAAGACAAGGCCAAAATTTCTATGAACCTAAAGGATGGCACCATGGAAAGAAAGAGGAAAAAGATTGTCAAGAATTTGAAGAAGATTTTTGGAATTGCAAGTGATGAGGAAGCAGATGATGCTCCTCTAGACTTATCTACTAGACAAAGAGAAGACATACCTAGTGAGGAAGAAGAAGAAGAAGTTAAGTCTGAAGAGGATGTAGTTGTTAAGGGGAAAGGGAAACAGCCAATGGTTGCCAAGACAACCAAAGTAAGAAAATTTAAACCTTAGGCTACCCTTCCTTCTATAAACAAACCAAGGACCAGGGCATCAGCTATTTTACTTCCTTTGGTGAGAACATCAGTATACACAAGGAATAATGTTGCTGAGAGAAACTCAGGGAAGAAGAAACAAGTCAAGACCAAGGAAGCGCCTAGCAGTTCTACCAAAAGACCAAGGAAAAGGAGATGAATCTTGAGTGATGAAGAAGATGAGGAAACTGACACTGATGTGCTGAGAAACATACCTATAGCATCATCCAAACATCCTATAGACATTGATGAGGTATGCAAGAACATTAGAAGTTCAACTGGGTTATTTGGATTTAAATTTATCAAGTATGTTAAGCAAAGTATAGAGAATAAGGTCAAGTTACAAGAAGCTCTATTAGACCTGATGATTACATTCAAATTGATAAATATAGAGATAGGTAATAATGTCCCTACAGAACTTTATGATTTTTTATCTAGTAAATGAGAATTTGCATTGATGACTAAAAGGCGAATTAGGGAAGCAACTTTGAATAGAGTCATCCCACAATTGACAAAGAAATAGAAAGAAAAATTTGTTGATCAATATAAGAAAAATTTTGTACCCAGATATAGAGCTTATGTTATTTTGAAGAATGATATTGAAGTAGTAGTACAACAAAGTACTCAAATTTGGAAAGATATTTTTGGGTTGGCAGTTCAAAAAGAGAAGAAAATAGATGAAGGAACTTCTGAGAAAATTACCACTGATCAAACAGTAACAAAAACTAAAACACAAGAGAAAATAGGTGATGAGAAAGTTAGAGACTCGACAATGGATAGTCCCATTGACACCACACTAGACAATGTTAGCAATGTGGATGTCGAGGATCGGGATGAGCTGGCAGACAAAACTATTGAATCACCTATCAAGGCTACTGAGGTTGATGAAGAGATAAATGAAGAAGGAGAAGAGAAATAGAAACCAGATGATCAATTGGTAAATATTGAAAATCCACCTATCATATAGGTTGCTGAAACAGTGTTAAACAACGGACACAAGATAGAAGTAACTAGAGGCAAGCCTAAAGAGAAAGAGGCTATAAAAGTGTTGGTAAACCTACCACACTATACTTCATCTACCCCCACTGGACCCAAAATAGGGAATGTACCTGACCAGCAAGAAATCTTGATTAAGATGAAGTCAGAAACTGAATTGCTTTCTGACAAAGGAAAGGAAATTATTGAAACTGAGCCGGTTGATAGCTCACCTGAGCCCAAAAGGAGGAAGCTACATAAGAAGAAGTCACTAGGACTGAATGTCACATTAGATGAAGTAATTTTGATTCCTAAATGGGATCCTGAGAACTTGTCATACGAGCAGATTCAGACCCTTCAAGAACTTTTGAAGAGGAAGAAGAGACAGAAAGAAATGAAGAGAGAACAGAAGCAGAAGCAAGTTTTACATGATATTAAAGATATTTGTCTAAATTCCTTTGATATTAATGATGTAAATGACCATGCACCTATACAAGAACATCTAGTTCACATTGTACAAAAGGTGACTGATGATAATATCGAGGCAAATGAAAAACTAATGCAATGGTTTGAGAGAAAGTTTGAGAACAAAGTACTGGAAAAGATATCTAAAAAGATAGCTACACAACAGGTTGAACTTTCCTCTCTCATTGAAATTCTAGGAGTTGCAAACAAAGTATTTTCTTTGTATAAAAGACTATGTGATGAATATTTCTTCACCAAATAAAATTAGCAGTTAATTGAGAAATTGCAACTAGATATGAAGTCAACTGCATGTTCACTGAGCATGGAGGCTAGCTCTAGCTCTATTCATTTCAATAATTTAACTCATACCCAGAGGAGGTTAGCTGAGTTTATGGCTGAAGATGGCTAAATCAGGACAAAATTGATTACGATTCAGGCTAATCTGATACCTCATCTGGAGGTTATGTAGAAATAACTCATAGCTTCCAAATAATTGATAAAGAGAGACCCTCATCTCTCTACTGCAGAAAGTTTGGTAAGTCTAGCAGTTGAGCTAGAAGTTAAGTTGGAAGTTATGAAGTTTGTTAAAGATAGTTGGGACACTTCATTTGCATTGATTCTACAACTTCATAAATAGTTTTTGGATAAGTATAACCTAACCCCACCAATAATTAATGACAAAAATAAGGGGGAATCATGAAAGGAAGGAATAGATGAGCTGAAGGTATAATATTTTTTTTTGCCGAAGGCATGTATACTATGTAGATAATCTATTAAGTATGAAGTATAATCAAAGGGGGTGTACTATATGTACTTAGGTAGTTTTGTGGATATAAAAGAAATGATAAGTGTTTTTGCCACTAAATATCAAAGGGGGAGATTGTTAATCTCTAAGTTTATGTTGATCATATAGTGTCCACACTTAGTCATCTATTCAGGCAGTTTTGGTCAGCTACCACTACGGGCGAGCTAAAAAAGTAATGGTGAGCTACGTGGTAAGTTGTTGCCAAGTAGAACAGATCATAAATGCTCAGCTATCCAAAAATTCAGTGCTGAGCACTAGAGACTTAAGTGCCGAGCAAGACAACTTTGCATACATGTCAAATATGACACAAACTTTAACGTGATATGTTTGGGCCAACTTATGGGTGTTTTGGGCTGACATATGTGAAGAATTTAATATTCTCTATGGAGTTAATTACACATTTAATTATTTTATCCTATGCGTGGCATGAAGCCAATCAAAAAATTGGAATGCCTAGGAGGCATAAGTTTCATTTTTGATCATTGATCTAGATCTATTCGCCAGATTCAAAGTGTATAATAAGATTGCTTCTTACCCTAATTAGAGTGAGAAATTGGAGAGCACAGTGAGAAGGTGCATACATACATGAGAGTTGTGTGAAGGGCTATTTTGTCAAGAAGCATAGATCTAGCAGAGTAGAAGAGCAGTGAGCAGCAGAGTAAGGACATATCAGATAACAAGATCAGAAAAGGAATTATAAAGAGGAGATTCATTATCAGCATTAGAGTGCATATCAAAGGATCATATCTTGAGACATTCTAACAAGTGTATCAGGTGAAATTTGTTAACATAGTGGTTCTAGTAGGCCTTTCTAAATCTCTTAGTAGAGAGCTTACTTTACTGTAAGTTGAAATCCTTTCACAAGCTAGATTGTAATTATCTAAAGCTCCTAACCTTTAAGACCTTTAATCAGGTATATTGCATGTTGTAATCAAAAATTTTTAGCCCTAACAGGCACACTTTATTGCTATAGTATTGAAGAGTTTGTGGGTGTCATCCCCACCCCTAATTTACCTATTTGGGTTTCTGGGTTACCAAATTCTGTGTATTGCGTTATTCATTTATTTTCATGGATGCTACTAGATGTGAGATTGATTAAAAATTTATATGAATGTGGATCAATTTGTTTTAAAATGATTAAAGTTAAAGATCTAGTTCACCCCCCCTCTCAGTATCTTGCTTTCTCAATATTGTATTTCCAACACAAGGTATGTCCGTTCTCCCAGTGGGGCTTAGATTTTTTTGGACTGATTAACCCCCCTTTGTCTACATGACACAATTTCATTCTAACAGCTACCGATTACTACACATGCTAGATGGAGGCCCAAGCACTGAAGAATTTCACAACGGAGGTAGTAACCAAGTTCCTAGAGGAGCACATCATAATCAGGTTTGGAATTTCCTTATATCTGTTATGTGACAATGCTCCCTCTTTCTCATGCACCTCACTTATGCAATGGGCCTTTGAAAACTAGGTAATCCCCAAATTCTCTTCCAATTATTATCCATAAGGAAATGACGTAGATGAGTCTACAAACAAGAACTTGATGACATTGATCAAACATCTCCTCGATGACAATCCCCAGGATTGGCACACACAACTAAAATATGCTCTGTGGAAAGACTAGGTGAGGATCAATAATGCTTTGGGGACATCCTCATACCAATTGGTCTATAGCTTACAACCGGTCATCCCTATGAACATGAAAATCCCAATATTGAGATTCATGGACAAGTACGTGGGAGGCAAAGATTGAGTACAAGTTAGGCTCATGAACCTCCTCAACTTAGAGGAGAAAAGAACCTTGGTCCTAGAGCATGTATCGAAGCACCAAACCATCATCAAGTGGTGGTTTGACAAGAGAGACACCATTAAAGCCTTCAAGATCTATGACCTTGTCCTCATGTTGGATAAGGCAAAGGAAAAGCCAGGCAACCACACCAAATTTAAAAAATTGTGGACAGGCTCCTATCATATATCAAAGATCTTGGGAGAGAACACTTTCAGGATCAACACCTTAAACAGAGAGTTGACCCCATTTCTAGTCAATGGGAAATTCCTCAACCATTAATTTGGATCCTAAGCGAGACTGTATTCCATTCCTTGTATCATAGTCTATTTTCCTTCTTTGTTTTCTTTCTTTTAGTCTCTCATTTTATTCATCGCCGGTACTTTTCTTCCATTTGTGGTTGCTCCCCTTTTGTCAGGGCTCATTTTTATTTGAGTCAAGTGTGTCTTGGATTCATTTCAAGTGGTTCCCAAATTGGAGCAGAGGTATTTATTAGTTGAATTCTCCAAAGAAATATGCATCATAGAGAACACTCCAAAAAAAAGTGGTGTCATCTATCATTGACAAATAGGAAGATGTTCAAAGCTCATTCATCCCAATCACAAAACACGTAAAGAGATGACACCCAAGAGCGTTGGTTTCTTGATCATTTTTCAGTTCTGACCAGCATTAGTGCGTGGATTCAGGTACCCATAGATCCCAGAACCCAAGATTAAATGAATGTGAAGGCAGGAGAAAAAGAAAAAAATAGCTAAAGAAAGAGAGAAATGGGCACACAAAAGGAAGGTGGCCCAAAGAGGTAACAAGTGTGAAATCTGAGTAGCATAGCCTAATCGTTGCTCAGATCAATGAAAGAAGACAATATGAACCTGAACATATAGAATTACATACATCAAGAGCTTGATATGTGTCATGCACCAAGAAGAAAATAAGAACAATTGTTCGAAGAACACAACTCTTATGAAAAAGCTACAGCTTAGTAGACAAAATGGACAAGGGTGACTATAACAAACTCTACCAGGGCTATAGATGCCCGACCGACAATAGAGCTGAGCTATACTTGGGATTTGGGAAAAAATTTATTGGGGATATGGACACCTGACTGGAAGCAAAGCTCTTATCGAAAAGCTCTGGTCTACATGGAAAAGGTTGGGAACAGCTGACAAACATTTTGGCTACCACAATCAAAGGTCAAGGAATGAACACACATGAGCACACACTGTGAGACTAGCCAAAAACATCAAACTGAAAGTCATAGAAAGATAGTCAACACTAACATCTCTTGGTTTTTGTTCTACTACAAAGTTACAATACAGAAGATTCTTTATGATGAAGAAATGTCTTGGTCATTCCTCCTTTTGTCATGGCTATTTGTTGTGGGTCAACAATATACACCTCATTTTGGTTCTCTGACCATGGGGAGACCCCCTTCTTTTTTGGTTTTTTTGTTTCTGCACCTCTCCATGTTCCTTGAACTAGGTCTCTCAAGAAAAAACATGATCACCAAAAGAATCCATAGGCGCATACTGGGAGGTGAGTATACCAGCCACACAGGGGTTCAAAGCTAGAATAGATCCCCCTAAGACCATGAGGGTCAACTATCCAGAAGTAGAAGGTGTGTCCATTGAGGATGCATCTACTACCTTGTTCTCTTCATTGTCCTTCTTTACTTCAACCTAGATTTTATCTGAATCAGTTTTGGCTTGTACAAACTTAACTTCTCCTGATTCTTCAAATAGTGACTTTTTAGGATTCTCTTGTCTTTGTGCTCTTTACCTGCAAAACCTTGAGATGTGTCCTCCTTTTCCACGTGAATGACAAATGATAGGAGGTTTGATGTTTTTATTCATTATTTTACACTGCTTGGCTATGTGTCCATTATAATTACATATATGACATGTAATGTTCTGAAGTTTTCTTTGAGGTTGATTTCTCTGATTGTATTGAGTCATGTTTCTTTGGGTTTGTTGTGACTGATTTCTTTGAATTGTTCTGCAATTTATAGCCTATGACTAAACTTATTATAGGAGTAACAATAACCATTAAAAGGTCCTACTTCTTTACAATATCTTACCAAGTTTCCATGCTTGTTACAAGCATAACAAGTTTTGTTAACTTGCTTGAGTTCATCTTTAGGTGGTTTAGTTTTATCCTCTACAATATTATCAATCTTCTTTACTTCAATGGATGTCTCTTGTGCTTTCTTTCTTTCTTGTGTTGAATTGATTTCAATTTGAGCTACACTGTATCCCATACCAGTGGTATCACCTTTTAACTTTTGTGCATATAGTTGTGATTGAATTAGATTGGAACTTGTTTGTAGTTTATCAATCTTGTCTTTTTCTTTTGTTAGTTCAGATTCTATCTTTGTCTTGATGTTTTCTAATTCTAGGATTTTTAAGTTCACTTGCATAAGTTCATCATATAATTGTTTGCTCTCTTTGGTCTTTTCTTCAATGGCTGTTAGGCTATCTGTAAGTTGCTCATTCAGATCTTCAATTTTGTCTTTCAAAGACATGTTTTCTTCATTCAGCTTCTTGACCATTTTTTCCAAATCATTGGTAGAGCAATCTTTCAGATCTTTCCTTAATTTCTTGATAAGCATTTGAGAGCCATCAAATTTTAGTTTAAGTTCCTCATTTTCTTTTTCAGATCTGTCAAGATCTTCAAGGGTTGCTTTAAGATTCTTTTTTAGATGTTTCACTTCTGCTGAATCCATGATCTCCTCAAGTGGTTAAACTTCCTTTCAAAGGACCAGAGCTCTGATACCAATTGTTATAATGAGAGGGGGGTGAATTAGTGTTTGTCTATTTATTATATTTCAGCAACTTTAAACATAAACCAAATATATATCACTTGAAGCTTAATACCAGAACACATAACACATGATATGATTACCGGGGAACTTGATCAGAGGAAAACCCCAGTGGGAATCAGTACCCACAAATATTACACTAATTTAATGAAACTATTAAAGTTCCTTTGCCCTGTTAGGAGAAATCTTTACAATGAAAGTGCAATTACCTAGTTAAGGGTTTGACCCTATTAGGAGTCTTTTACAAATAACCCTGTTAGGGGTGAGGACTCATTGTCCAAGAAGCTCACTGCTCAATAGGATGAAGGATACAACCTCCTTAATAATAGATATACACTATATCCAAAAAGTAAATTGTTGTATGTGACACACTTGTCTAATTAGTTCCAATTATGTGTTGATGCTCTTATACTCTTCAAGAGCTTTATCTCATTCTGACATCTTATACTATTCTTTTATATCTCTCTTCTGCATATTTCTTTGACACTCTCTAATAAAACTTTGCATGTTATATATATATATATATATATATGTATATATGTATGTATGTATGTATGTATGTATGTATGTATGTATGTTCATGCCTGAATAGACACGACTATAAACAAGACCTTAGTCGGCCCAATAAAAACATTCACAACTCTTCCAAACAAATTGGCTTAAGTGTGTTTAAAATAATTTTTAATACATGATTATAAACTTATTACAATAGGTTCTTAGCCTTTACAAAATAAAAGATTACACGCTGATCAAAAAACTGAAGTCAGCTTCATACTCTATTTTCTAAACTGCTAGTGTACTTGATCTTTCTGTAACTTGTCCGTATTGACATTTCGTACCATGCATGTTTAGTGTAAGCATAAAAACATATCATAGAGCTTATGTGTGAATGCACATGTCTTGAATCATTCTATTGCATGTGCGCTGGTGCTCTGATCGATTGCATATCTCTGATCTTCTCTGTCTTCTATACTTAGCCATTTTGTCTTACAAGTTTACTTGACAAAATTTCATATGAATATGTTTCCATAATGACAAAAAAAAATAAGTTACATTCTTCCTGAGAGTCAACTTGCCAACACTACATGATAGTAAATGATTCTTTCATCTTTGCAACCATCTGATCGATTGAAGGTGATTTCGTTAAGATAATGTTAGAAGAAGCAGTTGCCAAAGTAAGGGCCATTGGGGCCTATTACGTATAATTCATGACATTTACTTACATCTGTTGGAAATATTCAGGATTAACCAAGTTACTGAGAGGGGAGGGGTGAATCAGTAACACTTAGAACTTTAAAACATTTCTGCACTTTTATATTCTCTAACCATTCATTCATCTACTCTACTGCAACC
>MU225706.1:1495025-1520679 GCA_018584345.1 Thuja plicata
TCTAACTGATTGTAAACATGCAAACTAGGAGATCAAGGTCAAGTTGTAAACCTTTGATCATAGAGTTTTTATTGTAAAGTGTGAAATCTAAATAGGTCAATACATTTTATAAATAGATGTAGTAATCAATCAAAACAAGATGATTGTAGCCACAATCAACATCTATGGATCAGAAAAGGAGTTTCATGTAGAATGACACAAAATACATGATTCAGTTATGAAGAGAAAGATTTAAGGCTACTGAGCAGAACAAAGGTATTAATCAATCACTATAGGTGATACACATACATTGTGAACTTAAAGGATATGTATTCAGCAATTCAATATTATATACTATCAGGTCAACAAGTATTTTTTACTACTCTCTAACAATTGTAGCAAATATAAGAAATCCTTTAAGAAGGTGGACTTAACAGTATTTATGTAAATCTCTTAACCAAGTGCACACTTCATAGTGTTGCTAAATCTCTTAACCAAGTAGACCTAACTAGGCTAAAATTTTACTCCTAACAGGGTAAGATCATCATAAGTGATCACAATAGTAGCCTTAACCAATAGCTTCCATTCTACAGATAGTGAAGCTTTGTGGGTTTCATCCCCAGTATATTTTTTTACCTTCTAACAGGGGTTTTTTGCATTTCCAATTCTTGTGTCATGTGTACTTACATTTCATGAATGTTTACATATAATTAAGTTTATTATTTGATATTACATGCATAAGATAGAAAAACATCTACAGTCGGTAATGCAAGGAAAGATGTGTTAGCACTTTTTCTTGTAGGAATCAATTCAAATAGAAATAAATGTTTGACCTCTATTCCCAACACAGATTCTTACATGGAAAAGGCTAATTAACAAGGATGAAGTCCTTCTTCACTTTGAGCTCCACAAACTCAGGCGGGTGCACCTACTTACTGATTCATTGAATCACAGAGAATCTCACAATGGACTAAGGATTTATAATCCTTCTCCTTTTTAAATTCTCAGTTACCAGAACTGAGAACCCGGAAGGCTAACCCATGGATTCGTTTATTTAAAGAATCACCAACAATGTTTGTACTATTCAGTGCAGATTCTGGACATTCATGTTCATAAACAGAAAGTAAAAGATTTTCAATATTTGAATGATTGATGATGAGAAGTACTTTTCAGAACTTAGACCAGTACCTAATCCAGGGCAAAGAGTCCAATGAAATGTAAATCTACAGAAAACTAATTAATAAGAACACAAACAAGATCCTAGATAGAATGCCTTACAAACTATCCTTTCATTTTCACGTCTATCTATCAGATTTTCATATTAATATCTAGCCCTCTGGGATTACTCACAAGACTGACTCCTTCCTTGAAGGAAACTCATAAATAACTGCATAGTTACCTTGTAACCAGCATGTTCAGAATGCCTTAAAGACTAAACATACAAGAGCATGAATAAAAATACAAAAAGACACCATAGATATAAAACTGGAGATTCCACTGTATTTCATTAATGTATTTATGCTTCAAAACATTCAAAAAGACACAAAGCTTCAAAACTAAACCATAATCTCAAGCCTACTATGCAACTGTAAATTAACCATCCTTGTTACAATGGAGAAAAACCCAGATATAAGAGAAAGTAAAATAAAATCCATCACTGACACCTGTCTATCCCTAAAATATCTATAATCGCTTCTAACTGCAACTACAAAAATATGATATGATCAAGGTTCAAAAGACCTACAAAATCAGAATCCTCATTCCGAGACCTTTCCAGTGATATATGATACTTCATATATTGGACAAAAAATGCCCCCTGAACCTTTGAATCAAAAATCAATCTCCTGTGCACATTTTGAAATATTTGATATTACATTTCAATAGTTTGACTATTGAATTGAAATGAAATTTTATGTTAATATTTCAATTTTAGCTTTTTTAATACCATTTTCTACATAGACCATGAGTGGGCCCCACGTGCCATGTGGCACAACCTAATTTGGCTACACTACTAACCTAGGCGCCCAGTCAACTACCAACTTATTGCCATCTCACCTGCGTTGCTATTAGCCTTGCCACTTGGCAGCTTGTCGCAATCCCTTGAAGCCCAGATCTGACGTCATCATTTCATCTGAAGATAGTGACGATCGTCGATCTTGCCACGTCACTGCCTCATCATTCATGCGGGCCCTATGAGTGCATAGCTTTCGGTCTTCTATTCAAATTACATTGCGTGGCTTCTTTTCAAGATACATACCTGCCTATGAGTGCATAGCTTTTGGGCTTCTATTCAAATTACATTGCGTGGCTTCTTACATATAAACACTTAATAGCTCCACTCCATATTGAATGTGGGATTATTTGTTTCAAGTTTTAAAGGTTTCATGTGCATTTTCCCTCAAAATAATGTGGGCCCCACCACACTCTAAGTTTTCCAGCATCCAAGCGCCTGCCAAAAACTCTTAGCTTCTTCCTTGTTTCTTAATGCGAGTGAAAACATATAAAAATGCTTCAAATAAAACATACCCAATGCATGTGGGATTATGTCTTCTTCCATCCCTTCGCAGCCATTCATATGGTTTGCTGTATTTTAAAGTTTAAAACTTCATCATAAACTACGTGGGTTTCAACCACTTGTCGATTTCCACATGTCAGAAGAGTTACACATGTTGCACAGGATGAAATTTGGGGTGGAGTTTCTTCTAAACTAGAGCAACTTCCTATTTTTATGCGCTAGTTATCCCTTGCGCAAGCCCTCAGAGATGTTTTCCCTGCCAAGAACATTGGCTTTGAAAAATTATGACTTCTACTTCATGCGCAGGCCATTACATCTTTTACCTCCTTTGTACATGCTGCACAGGCTCTTGCAAAAGTTTTACACCTGGCATTACAACTGCCAAATGCATTTGAAACAGAGCAGTCTCCTCCCTTGGCTGATTTCGCATTTTGCTTGGAGCTTTATGGCATACTACTTTGTCTTTTTCCATAGGCTGCGCAGTCCATCAATGAGTTACAATTTGCAATGTTTTGTATTAGAATGTTTGGTGGCCTCCTACGCAAGACACCAACATGCTGCGCAATATGCAAAAGGTTTTGGCTTTACGCATGCCAATCAAATTTTATTTTGGAGTTTTACTATCCTTTTAAGTACTCTGCGCAGCCTTCTAGGGTTTTGTTTTTTGAAAATTTGCTTCCAACATGCTCATTGCTGGATGTATGCTGGCAGAGGCTGTGGATTTAGCTTGATACTCGTTGATTGCATTGACTTGAAAGTCTGCTACTTAACATGTTTTTCTTATAACCCCCAATACCCTGTGTAGACCAGCATGTTTTCTTGACTTGGCATTTGTTTTGTCTTTGCTTCATATCATGTTGTGTCGATCTTCCTCCCAAGCTGTTGGCCTTCAGCATTCACTTCCTTCCAAAGTTCCCATTTTGGTACAGGCTGGGAGGATGCTGGCAAAGATTGTTGAATTTGGCTTTACACCTGCCAATTGCATTTTCTTGAAAGTTACTAAACTAAGGTCTACATAGCCCTCTGCAAAGCACCAGCGTGGCCTCTTCACTATTTGGCATGGCATATGTTGGAAAATTTTTGTGGAGCTACCTTTACACCAGCCGATTTCATTTGCTTGAAATTTTGCAAAGACTACGTAGCCTCCAAGTTTCGCGTTGATCCTTTCCTTTTCCATGTGTGCCTCTTTGCATCATGCATTGCATAATCCTCCTGTTCTTAATTAGCGCAAATTCTGACTGGCTGTGGCATACTCCCTTTTGAATTATGTAGCCTTTCCTCCTATGCTGGCAGTTCCTCAAACTATTCTTTGTTGCTGCATATTCCCTCCTCGTACAATTGTCAGACCAAATCAAGAAGATAAACCATCTCATCTGGTAAGTTCCCATCTCCATGACTTTTGTTTCTGGAAAAGCATACTTTGGAATTAGATATCCAATTCTTCCCTTTCCATCCCAAAGAAGATGTGCATCAAGGACACTTTCAGTCACTCTGACATTATAAATCTTTGCAATTGGCACATTTGAGTTTCCAGCTTCCTGCTTGATATTGAAATTTCATAAAAGTTGAGTTCTTTGTAGAAAGGCATCAAAGAAACAAAATATAAGACTTCTCCATACTTGTCCACTTGGAATCTGGGGATATTACTATTTAAATCATAAAATTATTTAAAATAATAATATGTTCTTTTTTTAACATAAGTTGCACATTCAATCTCGCGAACCAGCTATAAGTCCCTGTGATGCCGATTTGAGAATTGCTACTCTTGAAGACCATTTTCATCCTCAAATTATCCTAACATAACCTTTGGTGCAATTTGATCTTGAATCACTCAATTGGCGATCACTAGAAACAACCTTTATATCTCTACAAATTTAACTCATCAATGGCATCTGGCCTTGGGGTTGGCTCTAAGAACTGACAAGATCAAGTAACCGGAATGTGGCGTTGGCCACACATGCTCCATGGTTGACATTCTTCCATGCTGCAAAGTGACAACTGATGAAACGCAATAGGTCCAAATATTTTGAACACCCAAGTCGCCTCTTCACAACAATTCTGCAAATTACCTTGTCCAATAACAATGAACTGCATTCAGTTTCGACTTTGAAAACAAATCAAATGACCTCCTGAAGACCCAATCTTCTAGGTATTGGAAGTATGTGATATGGAGAATAAGAATTGAGAAGGGCGGCTCTTGAAAATCATCCAAGAATATTTGACAGCTCCTCAAAAGAAGCCACTTGGAAATGCAGGAAACAGAAAACAAGAGGAATACCAATTTCTGCAAATGAAAAGAATCTTGAAAAGTGTGCAAACAAAACCCTCAGGACCTGAAACCTCAAAAAATTGAAGTAAATTTGGTCTAAAATATAGGGGCACCATTTTCCTGATATGACCAATCACAGTGTTCAAGATATAACCTCACAAAAAGGGCCTCCGACCAAACTGTGCAACCAATCTGCATCAAATTGTTAGAAACTGTAAAGAGAATCGAATTGGAAAACTCAGAAAACAGATTCATCATAGCCTAAAAATATTCATGGTAGCAAATTTTCATGCCTACAATGTAGGGGAACATTCAATTGTCCATTCCATTCAACCGGGTGTAAAATTGTAAGACCGCAAAGTAGGTCATTCAGAAATCTGCATTTGACAGATTGGCACACTGATAGAAACTACAAATGGAATGGTCTTGGCAAACTGATCAAATAAATTTATTGTGACTTGATGATGGATACTGAAGAAGTATTTGACCTCTATAATGGAGTACAAAAGGAATATTTTCAATTAGGTCATAAAGTTAAAACTTACAATCAATCAAACAGGGCTACTTAGAATTCTGATACATTACACAATGCATGACAACAGTAAACTACCAACTTTGAGGGGTTTGAAACCTAGTCAAAATATATTGAAATGACTTGGGATTTGAAAAATAGGCTCTTTGATATACATACTAAACATCCCCAATGTGGAGGGTCATGAAACACATCTGGGTGTGAGATATTCAAAGGCAAACAAGGCATGTTACAATAGATTGACACTTAGGCACAAATGCAGATTTTAACAAGTGCTCAAAACAAGACATCACGAAACAACTTGAAACTCAAATATAATGACCTGGGATGTCTTCAAATACGTAAACAAGAGTAATAAACACCTGACATGCACAAAAAACCTCAGAATCTCATCTAGGCAAATAGGCTCAAAAAAGCACTTTAGGGGGTCAAAATGCAAAGTACTAGTGAAACACTTAAAAATACTTGTATTTTTTAGTACCAACAGTGGCTCTGACTGTGGACGCGTTCCCCATGTGGGCATGCAGAGAACTTTCAGAATCTCTTGGTATAGTAGACCATTTTGAACTTCAAATCAAACCTTCTCATCACTTTCTCTCTCTTCTCTCTTATTTCTCCAATCCAAAAATAGGGAACCTCTTACTGAAGGAGAACACACCACACAATTGAAGGGAAAGTGAACAAATGTACAACATTTACAAAAAGCCTCAAACCTTTCCACAACTGAAATCAACACTTGCCTCTGTCATAAATCTGGATTTCATTTACATTTTCTTGAGGTAAGCTGAAAGTATCATTCATATCAGTTTCACCAATTTCATGTACATCTTCAATCTCTTGTGTATCGAACCGGAAATCAAATGAATAATGAGACTTGTATTCACACATGTCATCAACATCAGCCTTGGAAATTATTCCACAACTCTCTAGTATATCTTCACAATCACACACTGAATTAGCAACAACATAAAAGTAATCATCATAAAACTTGTTATCACATGCCGGCTGATTTTCAACAATTACTTGATCATATATTTCATCATCAAATGAAACATTTTCATCGTAATCATTGTCAAAACTAGAAGAGAAGCAATCTGATTTCTTACTACAGTATAACACTGTATCATCATCAAAATCATAACTAACCAAATCTAAACTTCATCATGCTCTTCAAAAATTGGATTAACAATTCCATGCAAAGCTCCTTTGTACACATTTTGATGAATGATGGGCTGATCCATATCAACATCCCCATCATACAACGGGCTAAAAAACACCTTGAAACTACTTTCAACATCAACATCATGTGTACTTTCAGCATATGAGGAAGAAAAATCAGAGTTACCATTACATGAAGACACATCATCCACCTCACCAATTAAGCATGTGGAATATGAATCAATATTTCTCGCATTGTATTCATCTATATTATTGAGATGGGAAAGCCACTGATCATGTTTCAAACTATCACTAGGTGTTGGTATACCACAATTAGAATCACTTGCATGCTTAGAATTACATACATGCTAATAATTACAATCACCTACAACTTCATGGCATTCCTTTGCACAACTAGGTCACTCATCATTATGTGTAATGTATCCTTCAACTACTTCTTTATCCTCATATTCCAATGACAAACTTCCTTCAAAACTATCAACTACAAGCTGATTTATACCATACAAGGATGAAACATCATTTTTAGATTTGGAAGAAAGAATTGTACCTTCATTTTCATGAGAAAACTCACTCCCGTCACTGCTCTCTTCTTCCCATGTTGCATCAGACTCATAGGAAGATGGAAAAAAACTTTCATTGTCCTCACTTTCACTTGGATAACAAGTTTTAGCCTCATCATCATCACTAGACTGTGGTACATACTGATCACTTTCATTTTCATTTGATGCCCCTTCATGCAATGACAGATCAACACTCTTGTCCTCATCACCTGAAACACAACTTTCAACTTCTTCATTCCTATAAGGCTGAGATGCATGTTCTTCAACATCATCATTAGTAACATTCTCAACATAATACAGTTCATTAATAGGAGAAACAACAACTGAAATCACTTCTTGCATTTGGTAAACATCAAGTGAATCAACTTTATCATCTACTGATGTAACATTACAAACACATGTGTTCTTTTCAATAAGAATAGAATCACCTCTTTGTAACAAAGAAACTCCAACACCACATGTTCTTAAGTCTGAAATTTCAACAACATTATTTACAACAGAAGGGCATACTACATTTTGATTTGAATTTGAAACTTCAACGTGACATTTACTTCCACTTTCAAATTCATCTTGCTGGCAAACATCTCTAGAGAAATGGTTCTTTGTCAGTTTGTACTTCATGTTATTTTCAATCTCTATAGCTGCCATGAATGCTTGATGCAAAGTATTAGGTTCTTTATCCCGCAAAAAATAGCTCATATCCTCATCAAATGCATCAAAGTAGATAACTACACACACTTGATCATTGGGTCTACAATTTTCAGGGATATCATTAAAAATCTTTCTGAATCTAATGTTAAAATTAGGAACTGGTTCTTCATTCTCAATCCTAATTTGCAACAACTTAGTAAATGCATCATGTAAACTTACTCTTTCACCGAATTGCAACATGAAGGCTGAATGCAACTCACTCCAAGAGGATATCAAACACGCTAATAAAAAATAAAACCACTCACGAGCATCATCCCTTAAAGTCTGAGCAAACAATTTCATGTGAACATCTTCATGTGCAATCTAAAAATCACCCATCAAATCAGCAAACAACTGAATATGTTGACTTGCTGAATCATGTTTTTTCCCACAAAATATTGGCAATTTGTCTCTAATGTTATTTGGAATAAAATTGGGAAAACCATGTATGACATCAAAACACAATGGCTCATACCTCTTGGTATGAAAGGATTTTGGACAACCCTTGCTGGTCCGAACTTTAGATGAAATTTTTTTTGACATCTCACTAACTTGAACACACCTCTTTCCTAGTGCTAAAAACACTCAATAGAGGCAATCCGTTTAAATCACTTAATTCTCATGAAAGAAAAACACATGAGAATAAGAATACCTTTGTTGTTGATGCTGAGATACTCTTTCACGGCCAGCAGAAGTAAACATACTCAAACAACCAACTGATGTTTTCTCCTTCCTTGCCAAAACAAACTGACAAGGGCTTCAAATCTGCAAACAATATACTGCAAATCTTTGAAAATTTACATGTAAATAAATGCTACTGGGCTGCATAAGAATTCAGAGTCGCCACCCACAAAGATGTGGAAAAAGATTCAGAAGCTGGTTCAAAAATGATTAGCTCCTTGGCGGCTTGTCACAATCCTTTGAAGGCCAGATCTGACATCATCGTTTCATCTGAACACAGGGACGACCATCGATCTTGCCACATCACTGCCTCATCATTCATGCGGGCCCCACCAAAATATTGTTCATTAACACACTTTTCAAGGCACCTACCTTCCTACAAGTGCATAGCTTCTGAGCTTCTATTCGTATTTGCATGGCTTCTTACATATAAACACTTAATATCTCCACTCCATAGCTTCTGAGCTTCTATTCGTATTCGCGTGGCTTCTTAAATATAAACACTTAATAGCTCCACTCCATAGTGAATGTCTTCTAGCTTCTGTTCGTATTTGCGTGGCTTCTTAAATATAAAGACTTAATAGCTCCACTCCATAGTGAATGTGGGATTATTTGTTTTAAGTGAATGTGGGATTATTTGTTTCAAGTTTTCAAGGTTTCCTATGTGTTTTACCTCAAAATAGGGTGGCCCCAACACGCACTAGGTTCTCCAACATCGAAGTTGCTTGTTTAATATTACAAGTAAAAACATATAAAAACACTTCAAATAAAACATATCCAGTGCATGTGGGATTATGTCTTCTTCCATGCCTTGACAGCCATTCATATGGTTTGCTGTATTTTAAAGTTTAAAACTTCATCATAAATTGTGTGGGTTTCAACCACTTGTTGATTTCCACATGTTAGAAGAGTTACACATGTTGCCCAGGCTGAAATTTGAGGTGGAGTTTCTTCTAAACTAGAGCAGCTTCCTATTTTTATGCACTGGTTATCCCTTGCGCAAGCCCTCAAAGATGTTTTCCCTGCCAAGAACATTGGCTTTGAAAAATTATGACTTCTACTTCATGCGCATGTCATTACATCTTTTACCTCCTTTGTAGATGTTGCGCAGCCTCTTGCAAAAGTTTTACACCTGGCATTACAACTACCAAATGCATTTCAAATAGAGCAGTCTCCTCCCTTGGCTGATTTCGCATTCTACTTGGAGCTTTATGGCATACTACTTTGTCTTTCTCTATAGCCTGCGCAGTCCATCAATGAATTACAATTTGCAATGTTTTGTATTTGAATGTTTGTTGGCCTCCTACGCAAGACACTAACATGCTGCACAATATGCATAAGGTTTTGGCTTTACACATGCCAATCAGATTTTGTTTTGGAGTTTTACTATCCTTTTAAGTACTCCGCGCAGCCTTCTAAGGTTTTGTTTTTCAAAAAATTTCTTCCAACATGCTCATTGCTGGATGTATGCTAGCAGAGGCAATGGATTTAGCTTGATACCCGTCGATTGCATTGACTTGAAAGTCTGCTGCTTGACATGTTTTTCTTATAACCCCCAATACCCTGCGCAGACCAGCATGTTTTCTTGACTTGGCATTTGTTTTGTCTCTGCTTCATATCATGCTGCGTCGATCTTCCTCCCAAGCTGCTAGCCTTCAGCACTGACTTCCTTCCAAAGTTCCCATTTTGATATAGGCTGGGAGGATGCTGGAAAAGGTTGTTGAATTTGGATTTACACCTGCCAATTGCATTTGCTTGAAAGTTACTAAACTAAAGTCTATGCATCCCTTTGCAAAACTCCAGTGTGGCCTCTTCACTGTTTGGCATGACATATGTTGGCAAAAGGTTATGGAGCTAGCTTTATACCAGCCGATTTCATTTGCTTGAAATGTTTCAAAGACTATATAGCCTCCAAGTTTGGCGCTGATCCTTTCCTTTTCCATGCGTGCCTCTTTTCATCATGCATTGCACAATCCTCATGTTCTTAATTAGCGTAGCTTCTGACTAGTTGTGGCATACTCCCTTTTGCATTATGTAGCCTTTCCTCCTACGCTGGAAGCTCCTCAAACTATTCTCTATTGCTGTATATTCCCTCCTCGTACAATTGTCAGACCAAATCAAGAAGATAAACCATCTCATCTGGAAAGTTCCCATCTTCATGACTTCTGTTTCTCACAAAGCATACTCTGGTATTAGATATCTGATTGTTCCCCTTCCATCCCAAAGAATATATACATCAAGGACACTTTCAGTCACTCCGACATTATAAATCTTTGCAATTGGCACATTTGAGTTTCCAGCTTCCTGCTTGATATTGAAATTTCGTAAAGTTGAGTTCCTTGTAGAAAAGCATCAAAGAAACGCAATCTAAGACTTCTCCATACTTGTCCACTTGGAATCTAGGGATACTACTATTTAAATCATAAAACGTTTTAAGATAATAATATGTTCTTTTTTTAACATAAGTTGCACATTCAATCTCGCGAACCAGCTATAAGTCCTTGTGATGCCAATTTGAGAATTCCTACTCTTGAAGACCATTTTCATCCTCAAATTATCCTAACATAACCTTTGGTGCAATTTTATCTCGAATCACTCAATTGGCGATTACTAGAAACAACCTTTATATCTCTGCAAATTTAACTCTTTAATGGCATCTAGCCTTTGGGGCTGGCTTTAAAAACAGACAAGATCAAGTAACCAGAATGTGGCATTGGGCACACATGCTCCATGGTTGACATTCTTCCATCCTGAAAAGTGACAATTGATGAAATACAATAGGTCCAAATATTTTGAACACCCAAGTCGTCTCTTCACAACAATTCTGCAAATTACCATGTCCAATAACAATGAACTGCATTCGGTTTGGACTTTGAAAACAAATCAAATGACCTCCTGAAGACCCAAGCTTCTGGGTATTGGAAGTATTTAATATGGAGAATACAGATCCAGAAGGGTGGCTCTTGAAAATCATCCAGGAATATTTGGCAGCCCCTCAAAAGTAGCCACTTGGAAATACAGGAAACAGAAAACAAGAGGAATACCGATTTCTGCAAATGAAAAGAATCTTGAAAAGTGTGCAAACAAAACCCTCAGGACCTGAAACCTCACAAACTTGAAGTATATTTGGCCTAAAATACAGGGGCACCATTTTTTAGATATGACCAATCAGAGTGTTCAAGATATAACCTCACAAAAAGGGCCTTCGACCAAACTGTGCAACTGATCTGTATCAAATTGTTAGAAACTGTAAATGGAATCGGATTGGCAAACTGAGCAAACAGATTCATCATAGCTTGAAAATCTTAATGGTAGCACATTTCCATGCCTAAAATTGTAGGAAACATTCAATTTTCCATTCCACTCAACCAGGTGTAAAATTGTAAGACCTCAAAGTAGGTCATTTAGAAATCAGCATTTGATAGATTGGCACACTGATAGAAACTGCAAATGGAATGGTCTTGGCAAACTGACCAAATAAATTTATTGTAACTTCATGACGGATACTCAAGAAGTATTTGACCTCTATAATGGAGTACAAAAGGAATTTTTTCAATTAGTTCATAAGGTCAAAAGTTACAATCAATCAAATAGGGCTACTCAGAATTCTTATCAATTACACAATACATGACAACAGTAAACTACCAACTTTGAGGGGTTTGAAACCTAGTCAAAACATATTGAAATGACTTGGGATTTGATACATAGTTTCTTCGATATGCATACTAAACATCCCCAATGTGGAGGGTCATGAAACACATCTGGGTGCGAGATATTCAAAGGCAAACGAGGCTTGTTACAACAGATTGACACTTGGCACAAATACAGATTTTAACTAGTGCTCGAAACAAGACATCACGAAACAACTTGAAACTCAAATTTAATGACCTGGGATGTCTTCAAATACCTAAAAAAGAGTAATAAACACCTGACATGCACAAAAAACCTCAGAATCTCATCTAGGCAAATAGGCTCAAAAAAGCACTTTAGGGGGTCAAAATGCAAAGCACTAGTGAAACACCCAAAAATGCTTGTTGTATTTTTGAGTACCAACAAGATGATTAAGTTTTAATTGATAAAAAGTTTTAAGGGTACGCATTCACCCCTCCCCTCTCTGTACACACCATTCTATTATTCGAACAATTGGTATCAGAGCTAGATCTCTTATTTGGAAAATTTTAAATCACTTGAGAGAAAAGATCATACAATGGAAAGGTATAATCTAGATAAGAATATTGAGAATCAGAAATTATAGATACATATCTTCTATGAGAAATACTAAGAATCAAGAATCAAGATGATGGAGCTACTAGATGAAATAAAATTTATGGCATCTCGTTGCAATGAAATAGAATATCATGAAGAAGAGATACCTGATTTTTTTGAGTCATCAGGATCCACATCTAGAAATACATCAGACACATCTGAAGGGAGCATCACAATTCTAAATGAAATCAATCGTCATCTGACATAACAAGTAAGGGTACTACAAATCGGACAAGTAAAAAAGATGGCAATGATGATTGATGTAATGAATAATACTAGACAAGCTAAACAAGAAAGAACATTAGCTATTGATGACAGGAGGAAGATCACTGAAAAGATACAAGAGAGAGAGATCGAAATACAAAGACTAACTTAACATCAGCATGAGATCACCAATCAAATATTTCTTATGAGTCATGAGGAAAATTAAGTGAACATAGAACTCAATGGGAAATTGGAAGCTATTGGTGAGCTACAAGAAGAAAATGAAAACCTAAAGCATGAAGTAATGATCCAGTAACAACATAATGATATGATAAAGACAGATAAAGAAAGTACAAAAAAATGGATGATTTTATGAATGGACAAAGAAGACTCAACAAAAATACTGATCTAGGGTATACCGAGCATGGAGAATCATCAAACAAATCTAATCAGAAAGATGTCTACACAAATCCAAGACCAAGGAAGTATTCATGCAATCATTGTGGAAAACCAGGCCACACTTCAAATGTTTGCAAGAGAAAAGCTAAAGGTATTCCTAAATCCCATTCTACATTCATTGGTAAATGTTATAACTGTAACAAGCATGGACACAAAGTACATGCATGTAGAACTAAGGTGAAAAAACCAAAGAATAAATCCTACATGGGACAATATTGTTCTACTTGCAAAATGCATGGGCACACATATCTTGACTGCAGAAAAAAGAAAAAGGAAGCATGGAAGCCCAAAGAACAAGAAAATGCTCATCAACCGAGACGAGTCGCTAACTCATATGTTTGGGATTACAACACATGGGAAAATTGTATAGCATGTGGTACATATGGACACATAGCTGCAAACAACATGAGAAAATGGATAAGAAGGTCTAGGAATTAGACTAACTCTGGAATGGAATTCTTACAATGTCATAAGGTTGGTCATCTAAGCAACGACTACAGACACCGAGTGACAGAGTCAAGCACTTTTGCTAATGGAAATACCATTGAGGATATCAGGAGAATAAAAAATCAAATGTGGAGGAAAGCTTCAAGAAAAGATGATGTTGGACCAAGCACCATAGTTGGTGACACCTCATCCAATGGATCAGGTGATATCACCAACCCCATCTAAGAAAAATAAGTAAGTATGGAACTGCACTATACAAAGCTATATTTTACATCAGTTCCATTATACATTGATAAAATGCCAAATTAGCATGAATGAAGATGCACTATGGTATTACTTATTATGAATTTGTGAATCCAATCTCGTCGGTTAATACATACCGAGAATCGTCGGTGAACATATAAAAGGCAAGTTGTTAGTGTAAACTGAGCATCATCAGTAATCTTGTAAAAAGACAATCAAGTCTTCTCTACATACTGAGCATCGTCAGTGAACATGTGAAATGTCAATTGAGTTGACACTTACCCCGAGCAGTGTATACTCATCGAATCGAGAAGTTTGCGTGATACCCAAGAAACTCTGTCTTTGACCACTAAGAAGTAGGTAAAGCACTTATTGCACCACTGAGGGCATTATCTATAAAAGGGTTACAGAAATCTCATTCATTCACCAAGCGTTTAAGAGAAAAAAGCAGAGCGAAGAAGAGCTACCAAGGAGAGACCACATTGTAAAGAGAGGTTCACAAGCACATTTGCGACTACTCTAATAGATTCCCATCATCTACAACTAAGATCAAGTGAGTAACTAAGACTTACCAAGAAAACATATCATTTACAAAGAAAGCCCTAATTTCAAGAAACATGACAACAACATCGCGAGTCTCCAAGGTCAAGAATGCGAAGGACAAGAAGGTCAATCCGATCAAGAATACAACTTGTGAAGAACCTAAGTATAAGTTATGTCCAGAGGTTACTTCACAACCCAACGAACAAGGAGCATTCTCAAGCATACCTCCTAGGGTATTTCTAGTCGAGGATTCTGAGCATATATCCACTGCAAAGTTGTAGAAATCGGAGATCTTGAAGTTGAAGAAGCTTAAAAGAAGCTTTGCATAGATGGAAACATTAAGGATGAATAAAAAACATAGAGGTAAAAGGGTTAACAAATTCCCTTATGTTCCCTAAAGAGTTTAAGATCGAGTGGATTCAGATAGTACTTAGCAGAGTACATGACAAGAAAATTTGGTTGGATGAACCGAAACCAATCACCAAGGATGTAATACATGCAGTAACCGGTTATCCAATAATAGATAAGGCCAAAGCCCTAAAACATCCTTCTCGCCTCGAGATTGAAAAGATGACAGGTGCAGTATGGGATGATAGAGGTTTAAAGGTTAACTCCATCACCGATACAGAAATGAAGTTCGGTGCATGTGTACTGGGATACAAGGTATTCCAAGCCAACAGACTAAATAGCATAGCATGTGGAGCAGTTGACACTGGGTATAAAATTATGAAGAAAGGTATGCAACTAGATTTATCTGAGCTTCTACTGAAGAAACTAGAGAAGAACATGAGGACAATTAGGTCAGCAAGGTCTAATTCATGTAAGTTTAGATCACTCCTCATGTGTACATTTTTCTATTTCCATAATTTCTTCCCATCTATTGGTAATGTCAATTGGGACACAATTCGACTAGTAACTGTACAATTACTTAATATATTAAGTCACTAGGGGACAATTTTATATCAGTCATGGATGCATACTTCACTACTTTTAAGGACAAAATGCAGAAAAGGATGAGGATACCTGAACAACTAGTGGAACACTATAAATATGATATATGTTTCATAGAGGATATCGACACCACCTTAATAAAACCAGCTCTACCAAGAACAACATGGTTACCACCTCTTGATTATGAGATCAACATTGATTAGGCTACAAATGCTATAGAAGCATTACTGAATGAGGCAGTAGACAAATCATTACCAAGATTTGGCACATATGAAGAAGCTAAGGATAGAATCAAAACTGGCCTAGTAGTGAAGAAGATAGACTGAAAGAAGAACAAAATGGTGAAAACACTTGAAAAGAAGCTGTCGGTAAATGATGAAGAATCAGAACAAAAAGATGACACCAAGGGATAGTCACCCATCCATGAGGAAGAAAAATTGAGTGACTCAGAGTCTACATAATCTGATGCACCACCACCAAAGAAACCAAGGACTACTGTTGCATCAAGAATAAGGAGTCAGACTACCAAAGATGCAGATTTACCACTGGTGAAGAAAGGTACAGTGAGGACTTATAAATGAAAGCCTCAAACCGAGAATAGGCATGAAGGAAAAGAAGGAAATACATTAGAGGAAAAGAGGACAAAGTTGACACTACACAGGATGAGAGTGAACAAGCACTCCAACCTGAAAAGAACAAAGTTCCTAAAATAATTGATGAGATTGCTGCATCAATCATTAAGACATGTAGCATATCAAATCCTAAAATTAGACAATAGCTAACTCTAAAACCCGAGGATCATATTAAGATAGAAGAAGCCATCATCAAGGAAATGATTGCATTCAAATATGTACCTGTAAAATTTAATAAGATGATGCCACAAGAACTAAATGAGATAATATCGACAAGGTGGACTTATGCACTGCATATAGAAAAATAGATAAGGGAAAGAGCCCTAGTCACAATTATGCCACCCGAGTTAAAATTTGAAGACATTGAGGAAATGATGAATAAGCATGCAAATAATTTCTCAGCAAAGATGAGAGCCTACAAAGTACTATAAGGAAGTTTAATAGAGCTTGATAAAGAAAGCGATGAAACATGGAATGAAATATTCAATCCACCTAAGGAGGATACAAACCCTGAGAAGGTATTAGCTCTTACCAAGACCCCTCACAATGAAGAGAAAGAGGCTACACCAAGCCCTGAACACATCTTCATAAATGACACCGAGGACATCAATCTAGTTGAGTTGACAACATAGGAAAGAAAGGTCATGGATTATGTGCCTCAGATTTTGTAATCATTAGGAGATACAATAGAAGTCACAATCACATATATAACACTCATTGATTCTGATGATGAGCCCAAGCAATATGAAGATGTAACTACTACCACCAAGTAGGAAAAGGAAAAGGAAAATGATACTTATAATGTTATTAGACACCTATATTTGCACCCTTACCCAAGCTTTCGTAGTCTTGGTAATCTAGTGTAACATGGGAATCATCTCAAGGTTGTGGGACCTTTTGCTAACCGAGATGAGACCTCTGGATTCTAGGCCAGTTCCTCTTGATATGTCACCCAAATTTGGTCCTTAACATGAAAGTAAATTCTTGAGAGAAAAGGGATAGAAGGAATGCATGAAAGGGAAATAACTGAAAGAAAATTATCCTACTAGGTGATACACCAAAGGTAACTTGAATCATAACACATTGAGTAATCTCAACATGAAACCTTGGAACAAATAGAACACAACTTTATAGATAGGCTTGCATAAATATTTCATAGAGAGGCCTGAGATAAACAGAGGCTATTCAGGGAAAGAAGTAATTTCAAAAACAATAGCATATTCACTATAAATAGACACAGACTATGGCCTGCAAAAAAACATCCACTTTTGTAATTCGGCACATGAATGAGACAAAATGATAGGGAAATGTAGAATATCCACAAACTCATCTAAATCATATCATCCATAGTAGTACACACTATTGAAAAAGAAAGAGGGCTAAGGGATTCTAATGTTTCTCTAAAAATCATTCAATATATTCTAACTTAGTAACAAAAATTCAGACAAGAAAGCCTAGGGACAGAAAAGATGTCACAAAAAGCTTTTGCAATATTTGAATATCAATGAAAGATTATAAAATAGAAATCAGAGAGCAGAAAGAATGCCATGGATAACTTCTAAGCCAGAAAAATTCTGAGCTCTAAAAGCTCTCAAAATTTATATATATACTCCCCAGCACGTAGGCTTGGAGTCCATCTGATCTTGTTAGGGTTACAATTGATTGCAGTAGAATATTTAGAAACCCTAACACTATCATCTTTGTTCATAAATGCATCATAAAAATATCTTTGATCGGTCAGATATATCTCTGAAATCTTTCCTACCACCATCAATTTTGCTTCTGCGAAGTCGGCTGATCCATCTACTTCTCTGCAAGTCATTTCCGTCATAACTTCTAAGATCAAATATTTGAATTTCCTTTGAATATTTAAATCCTAATGGTCATAGGTGGCACAGATATCTCTATTGATGGCTGAGATTCCAATTTTTTTATATTTTAAAATGTAGCCACTGGATCACCTTATTTACCCAGGCAATGCATCATAACCTCAGGTTAATCCCCTCTCTTTGCCACCAAGTCTCCCAACATTTTTGCTAACCCTGGCTTTATCATGAGATCACATGATAAGAGTTAGACCTTCTTTAAATTGGACGGCAGTTGCCAAGTCTCTGGACCTTGATAGAATATTCCCCTTGATTATGAGACCACCCAACTGAAAGGCCGCAACTTAACTCACCTCCAAACTTAAGTCACACTTGGAGGTAGGAATTACACTGAGTTGCGTGATTTCCAGATTCTTTGCTAACTCTAGGTTATATTAAGAGATTACCTAACTCCCCTTCGATCAACATTTGATCCAATGATCGTTGTTGAGTCTCCTGATCAAAATGGAATAGGCTTTTCTTTCATGAGATCATGAGACTAGCGAGAGTTTTCGGGTCGCCACATGATTTAGAATATTCTATTTTTATCGCGTGACTTAGAGACTTAATGAAAAGTATAAATACGCACATGGGAATTTAAATAGCTTAAGTCACCCAAAAGGTAATAAGGAAATAGAACAATTCTTGGGTAACTAGGGTTTTATCAAATACGTAGGTTCTTCAACACTTAGATTATTTTGCATGGCCAGGAGCAAAATAGGGACTGAAGAGACTGCAGAGAACACAACCAAAGATCAAAAATTTAAGGTCTACCCCATAGGCTAGACTCAATCCTCGTGGGAGCCTCATTTTACTCCACCTATAGCCAAAATCTTCATAATGGGGAAAATTTGGGTAATAGATGTTGCACAGGTAAATATACCAGGTGACATGTCATTATTGATACAAGCTATCAATGTCATTACATAGGCAAAGGAAAAGACACTTGAACCTAATGCAAACACACTGATAGACACAGGTGATGATTAAGAGAAGAAAAAGGATACAACTAAGGAGCAAAAAGAAACAAGTGGAGAGGAAAAATAGAGTGATGCCAAGGAAACCGAACAGGCACACAAAGCTGCAAATACATACAAGGTTGATGTTGAGACGTCCACTACCAGCCAACAGGTCAATACCGAGTAGAAAACAACATGCACCACACCTCCCATAAAATCAACAAATAAAGAAAAAGAGCATGAACTAGCTATAGTTCTACATTCCCCTACTTCCAACATAATTTCAAAGAATAAGAAAAAAAAGAATAATAAAGAACGAGTCACCTTGGATGAGATTATATAAATACCTGACTTTGATCCGAGAACACTAGATTATGAGTAAGTAACAAGGTTTGGAGAATTGTGTAAAATGAAATCCATACAAGATAAGCTCAAAAAGGAGCACAAGGACACATAGGTACTAGAAACTACAAAGGAAATACTATTACAGATAGTACCCGACACTCAAATTGATCAAAGTTCACCAATACTTGATCAATTAGAAGTTCTCACCAAGGCCATTACATCAAAGAATATGGAAGATAATATGGTGATCAAAAAGCGTACCGAGGAGAAGTACCAATGCAAACTAACAGAGAAAATCAGCCAAGAAGTGGCAGAGAAAAAGGTAAAGCTTTCTGAACTGGTCAATACATTGGAACCAATTATTTTAGAAGTTATAACCTTAGTTCAAAACTTAGGCACCATAGAGAAATTCACTGAGGAGAATAGTGAAAAGATTGCTAAGATAGATGCAAATCTTAATGCTAGTACACAAGGTCTCACAACCAATGACAATGCATTCAAATTGTTGGAAAGATTGTTGGAAAGCTATAATGGAAACAATTTTTGTTTTGTCATTGATGTCAAACCTTAACTAGTGAGACTATTGCTATCTATTTGAGTACTATATCTATTGATTAATGAAGGATATTTAGCAAGAATACCAAGTGGAATGGTTGAGTTATGGGAAATCACAAGGGTACTTGATCAGTTGGCACATTGGCAAAGTTATGTGTTGTTTATCTTTTTGATGACATTTTACTGTGAACAGTTTATGCCGAGCGAAGTCAGTGATGACCGAGAACCAGTAAATTTATGAGGAAACCAGTGATGAGTGAGTGGAAGAACACAATGCTGGCCGAGTAGTAGTATTTTGGTAATTGTTGATATTTGAGATCTCTGGCCGACATAGTTGATTTTATTGGGATATGTAAAGTTAATTAAGGATAAGATCGCTTGGTACACACTATTTATATCCATGGGTAACCATAATTAATGCATGGATCAAAGATTTAATTAGTGATTTCTTTGGAGAAGAAAATTAAATGTAAAGATGGAAAGATCCATTGGATTTGACCTAACCTAAGATATATGATCTTGATTAAGCGGCCAAAGATTTATCTGACCTAGATGAACAGGTATATGATAACCTGAAGGGGTTATTCATAAAGTGTGTAAGAAGTGTATGCAAGAGGATTACATAGTTAATTGACTGATTGGCATGATCTAGCAGAGAAGGCTGAACAAAGAAGAAGAGAGATGCAAGAGTAATTTCTTGATGGATTTTCAAGTAGATCTGAAGACTAAAATAAGAATGGAGGCCACTCAGTGAATTAGCATTAGAGCTGAATTGGATTTGGATTTGCAAATTAAGTTGTATGTATCAGATCACACTTGCTGATTACTTTCTAACCATTGTAGCATTCAAAATCCTTTAACCAGGTTGACCTAATAGTCATTGTATAAATCCTTTGAGCAAGGTGACATTCAGGTGGAGTGTTCTAGGTCCTCTAACAAGGCCACTCCTGATAGGGTGATTAAATCCTTTAACCAGGTCACATTTATCAATGTGTTTTGTAACCTTTACCAAGGTTGGATCCTAACAGATCTCACTTCAGAAGAGTGAAAACTTGATAGCATGTTATTGGTGGTTTTTCCCATATTGGGTTTCCACGTTAAATACTGGTGTCAACTTGTGTGAATGTTTATGTTGTGCTTTATTGTTAAGTTTCTACAAACTGATTACATGTGAATAGTAAACTGCATATGTATGTTGTTGTTTTATGTTATTGTTGCCGAGCAGTTCTGAGTTGTTCAAATTGGTATAAATTTTAAATGGGCACCTCTAGACCTGAGGATAACTGATTCACCCCCCCTCTCAGTTATTCTAAATTCATTCTAACAATTGGTATTAGAGCTTTGGTCTCTTGAAAATAGTTTGAAGGTACTTGGAGCAAAAGATCAAGATGTATAAAAAGGAGGTACCGAAGTTGAACAAAGATAATTTCCCTGCATGGAAAATTTTGATGAAATTGCATCTGGCTAGTATTGGTGATGCTGCTAAGCACTATGTTGAACATGATTATGTAGCCCCCACTGCACCTGCCACAACTGCATAGTTAAGAGAAAAGCAGGAACACAATCAAGCAATGCTAGAGATTGCATCATCTTTGAACTATCATGAGTTTGAAGACATAAATAATTGTACAACTGCAAAGTAGATGTGGGATGCTCTAGCAACTATCTATGGAGGAGATAAAAATGTGCTGAGAGACAAATCTGAAAGTCTAAGAGGTAAGTTTGATGAAATGAAAATGCAAGAAGGAGAAAATATAGTTCAATATTATGGTAGGAAAAAGGAAGTTGTAAATGTTGTCAAAGGAGCTAAGGGAACAATTGATGATGTCACCATTATGAGCAAGGTACTAAGAACACTTATTCCTATATATGATATTAGAGTCTCTGCAATTCAAGAGTTAAGATGTACTCCTAATAATAATTTGACTTTGGAAGGTCTGGTAGGCAGACTTACTACATTTGAGATGTCAAATTTTGATAACTACACTCCACAAGCTATTGAATCTATATTCAAGTCCCAGATGGTCCTTAACAAATCAAGGAAAGGAAAGAAATGTGTGAACAGTGACAACAATACTACAGATGATGATCTGGAAGAACTTGAAGCACTCATGGAAAAAGGACTATCTAGAGGAAAAGGAAAATTCAAAGGTAAACTTCCTATCATTTTTTTTTCATGTAACAAAGTTGGTCATATTGCTGCAAGATGTCCTGATAAGAATGACAAAGATGAAAAAATAGACAACAAGTACAAAGATAGAAAGGATGACTGAGACTTTAGAAAGTATAAGGATTACAAAGAAAAAGCTAAGAAATCTTGCTACATAGATGAAGAAGTCTCTGACAATGAATCTGACAATCTAATGAAAATGATATAGAAGTTGTGCATGTTGCTATGAAAGATGATTACTCAAGAATGATGACTGTTATGTTTCTTAAAGAAAAATCTAATGCATTCCAGTTATTTAAGTGGTACTTGGCAAAATTTGAAAAGGAAACAGGTAAAATCCTAAAATGTTTAAGATCTGATAGAGGAGGTGAGTTTATTTCTAATAAGTTTAACAGGTTCTGCAATGACTGAGGAATAAAAAGACAGATGTCCACACCTAGGACACCACAATAGAATGGTATTGCTGAGAGAAGAAACAGATCTATCATGGATTGTGCCAGAACACTAATGATGGAGAAAAATGTTGCACAAAAATATTGGAGAGAAGCTATAAGCACAACAGTCTATACCCTGAACAAAGTACAAGTAAAGAAAGGTACTAACGCTACACCTTATGAGCTATGGTGTGGATATCCACCTAATGTAAAATATTTCAAAATTTTTGGAAGAAAATATTTCATACTGAAGGATAACAAAAATGGCAAACTTGATGCTAAAGGTGAGGAAGGCATATTTATTGGTTACACAACAAAAATTAAAGCATACAAATGTTTGAATTCTAACACTAAAAAAATTGTGGAAAGTGCAAATGTTAGAATTGATGAATATGCAGAAAGAAATGAAGCTGAAACCACATAGGAACCTGCAAGTTACAAATCATTAGTCTATATCGATTGGGAAGATTCTAGTGAATTACATGAAACTGAGAAAGAGGTTCTCGAGCAATAGCTAGCACCTGCCGAGTCATAGAACGAAGCTGTTGGGCAACAAGAGGTAATTATCGAGCTATTTGATGGAGATGTCAAGTCATAGAATCAACTTGAAATGGACATGAATGATAAACCTGAAGCAGAAAAAGAACCTACTCTAGCAAAGTATGTTGAGAGAGGATACATGCTTATTATGTAATTTTGAGCCTAAAATAGTAAAAGATGCTTTAGACAATTAATAATGGATACAAGCCATGAATGAAGAAATTGAACAAATTGAGAAGAATAAGACTTGGACACTTGTACCTAGGCCGAATGACAAGAATGTAATTGGTACTAAGTGGGTATTCAAAAAATAAGATGAATGAACATGGAAAGGTAACAAGAAACAAAGCTAGAATGGTATGCAAATGTTATGCACAAGAGGAAGGAATTGATTATGCAGAAACATTCACCCCAGGTGCAATATTGGAAGGATTAAGAAAATTACTTGCATATGTATCCCAGAGAGGTTTTAAAGTCTATCAAATGGATGTAAAGTCAGCATTTCTAAATGGAATATTAGAAGAAGAAGAAGTATACATTGAACAAGTTGATGGATTTGTTGACCCAAGCAAGAGGAACATGGTTTGCAGATTACACAAAGCACTATATGGACTGAAGCAAGCATCAAGAGCATGGTATGAGAGATTGCACAATTATCTGATGAATATTGGATTTTCTAGAACCAATGAAAACAACAATCTGTATTTGAAGACAAAGAAAAGTAAAGGTACTTTATTGGATAAAATTTTTGTTGATGACAATATATTTAATGGACAAGATGTGTTATGCCAAGCATTTGCAAAGGAGATGCAAACTAAATTTGAGATATCTATGTTTGGTGAGATAAAAAAATTTGTTGGCTTACAAATATATCAGATGAAGAATGGTATCTATATTACTCAATCAAAATATGTCAAGGAGATACTAAAAACTTTTGGAATGGAAGATTCAAAACCACTGAGTACACACATGGCTACTAGACAAAAGTTAACAAAAAATGATGATACAACATAAGTAAATCAAACCCTTTATAGATCAATGATTGGGAAGCTGCAATATGTTGTGCACCAAAGACCTGATATTGCACTGGCTATTGGTATTGTTGTGAGATTTTCTACCAATCCAAAAGAAACACATATGATGGTGGTAAAATGAATTCTGAGATATTTGAAAGGAATAGATGACTATGGTCTGTATTACAAAAAGAATGACAAGTTTGAACTTAGATTCTATACTGATTCTGATTGGGCTGGAAATGTGGATGATAGGAAAAGCACCACAGGAGGAGCATTTCTTTTAGGAAAAATATTAGTTTCATGGACAAGCAAGAAATAGAATTTCACGTCACAATCTTTAGCTGAAGCCAAGTATGTGGCAGTAGTAGTTAATTGTTCTAATATTGTGTGGTTGAAGATACTACTGAAAGGTATGAAAGGGGAGATCATAGAACCATTTGTCATATATTGTGATAACACGAGTGCCATTAATATTTATAAGAACCCTCTTATGCACTCTAAGACAAAGCATATAGCTATCAAGTATCATTACTTGAGGGAGCTAGTTCAGAAGAAGGAAGTGAGACTGGAATATGTGAATACTAAGGAATAGTTAGCAGACATATTTACAAAGGCACTACCCAAGGATGCTCATGAGTATCTGTGAGGTAAATTAGGGGTGATTCCCCTAACTAAGGCTAATTAGTTCAGAATGGAACTGTTCCATCAAATGTTATATTTAGAATATTTTACACATTGATGCACATGCAGTCACACTTTAGGATACTGCCTAAAGTTGTGAAAGACTGACAAAGATAGAAAAGAGGATCAGTCATAAGAAAGATGACAGGAACAACATGATATAGAGTTTAGAATAGAATAATCTACATGATGAAGATGTCAACATCTTTGGAATTTGTTAGGGATTTTTCTTATATGAATCACAGTGCTTGAAATAACTACTTGAACACCATACCCTTTAATACTGATTCAGGGACAAGGAAAGCATAATTGCTAAGGACTGGATAAGGTCCTTCTTCATTTTTGAGCTCCACATATGCTCAGGCGGGTTTTACCTCTTAAGATGGCTATTAACACAGTATTTGTTGATGTGGACACTGATTTGTCATGTATCTCTAGTGAACCAGCTTATAAAATACCTTGTAAATGATCAAGCATAATCATATATAGGATTTAACCATACAAATCATAATCTTAAATATGACAGAAAACTAGTGATGCAAGGATTTCAATCCTTCTTCCTTTTCTTGATAGGAGGGATAACCTAATTGATTCACTCTTCAAGGAATCAGTAATATGGACAGTGTCCTACTGACAGAGGTCCTTTAACGAGTTCAGCTTGTAAGTTCTTAGTAACAAGTGTATTTTGATTAATTTGATTTTGATATTGGATGAGGAACATATTGCAAATTATACCTTAGACCAGTGCCTATCCCTTGGGTAAAGAGTCAATGAAAACATGAATCCACAGAGATAAAATAATAGAGATACTGTAGAGTGCCTTACAAACTATCCTCTCATATACATACATCTGCATCAAATCCTTATCACAGTGTTTTTCTCTCTGAAATCATCTATGAAACTTAGTCCTCTCCTTTAAAGGAACTCATAAACAATTAG